>QLPN01003837.1:44278-55253 GCA_003314395.1 Albatrellus ellisii
ATCTAAATACAAGTCTAGCTCCAAGGCTGGAGCACAACAAATCACAACAGAAAATTTACAGTGCAGGGTTGATCATAAAGTGAAGTGGAGTCTGGGTGCTATACGGATGTGTGAAATAGGAAAGGCGTTGATTGCACTAATTGCTGACTTTGCAGCTTGTGACTCTGTGGACTGCATCTTGGCCTATACTGCTCATTGATCCTGTTCCTCATCGGCTGACCTGGTATTGTTTTCTGATGTCTGCACAAATGAGCGATTACTGTGACTGGATGATTGTTGCATGTGGTGTGTTAATGTCACTGTGTTTGCTGGTATCACTAATGGTCATTTTCCGGTGTTACATGCATGTGATGCTCATCATCTCCTCCCAACTGAAATCTTGACTGTCTGCAGTCAACACAACCAGATGCAAGACACAGCCAGAAGGGACGACTTGCAGGGGTAAGGGTGAAGGGGTAATGAACAAACAAGTGGACAAGGAGGAGTGGCAGGGGGTGGATAGATAGGTGGGGATAGAGACACTCTCCAAGGCACAGCAAAGCACAACACAGATGGGGTGGGTACAGGATAAGCAGTGCGTGAACACAGGGAGCCAATGCTGGAAAAGGGGTAGAACATGACTGGGCAAGGACAGGGCATGGGGGAATGGCAAGAGTAGACATGACATGGGAATGAGCAAACAGGAGGGAGATGGGGGCACAGTAACAGGCATGAGTGGCCAAATTAGAGGGGGGGGGTACAGAGACAGAAAAGAAAAGAAAATGAGAGCAGATGAGAGTGATGTGAGAAAAGAGATGGGAGTAGATGAGAAGGTTTTTTTTTGTTTTTTGTTTTTTGTTTTTTTTTTTGAGAAGTGAGCATTGAGAGATGAAAGGAGGTGAGAAACAAGAAGCAATGAGAAGAAAGTCTTGGCCATAGAGGAAAGAGGGAAAGGCAAAATAAAGTGGGAATATGGCAGTAGAGAGTAAAAGGGCATGAAGGATGAGGAGAACTGAGTTGGGTTTTTTTTTTTGAAAGAGAGTGAGAAAAGAAAAGAAAAACAGTAAACACAAAGGGGAGCAAAAAACACAATGTGGAAGGAGGATGAAAAGACATGTAGCAAGTGTGAAGGTGCAGCTACTCCTGCCCTAAACTGAGGAGCATGATGGAAGGGACTGCCATCAATAAGCTTTATCAACACCATCGTCATCAGCTGCTACCCATCTACCAACATGTCCCACACATCATCCATCACCACCACCACCTCAGACCATGTGCTCTTGCATTTGTGAGTGTGCATGCATACTATGCTCAATGAGTGGCTGCAGGGTGAAGGGCTGCCCAAGGGGGCATATCGATCATGGACAGTGGGTGCACAGCACCTCTTGGTATGTAATGTGGACAGGCACAGGGCACATGATACTAACCATCGACTCACAGGGACAGCACCAGCAGCATGGTGGCTCAGAAGCCAATGCCACCTTTTTCATGGAGGGTGTGCACAGTGTCCTGGCACCTGTCACTGAAGCAAGCTGGGAGAACTGGGTGAGCAAATTCCTGCCACTGGCACAGCTCGCGGAGTGGGCCAGGCAGGCCAACAAGGCATTCAAGTGTGAGCTCAAACTTGAGGAAGCTGCTGAGTGGGAATGTGAGGAATGTGAAGCACAAGAACAGGTGGAGCAGGAGGCACAGGAGCTGGCAGTGTGCAAGGTGCAGGAGCAGGCAGAGTGTGAGGCTCAGGAGCAGGTGGAGTGGGAGGTGCATGAATGGGTGGAGCAGGAGGTGCAGGAGCTGGTGGTGTGCGATGTGCAGGAGCAGGCAGAGCAGGAGGCACATGAATAGGTGGAGCAGGAGGTGTGTGAACAGGCAGAGTGGGAGGCAGCTGAACAACATGAGGCTGAGGTGCATGTGCAGGCAGAGCAGATGGAGTGTGAGGAGGCAGAGTGGGCACCACAGGAGGAGGTGGAACATGAGGCAGACACATCACTTGCAACCAAGGAACATCTGGCCACACCACAAGTTGACAGGCATCATCACAGGCAGGGGTTGGAATGCATGGGCAGAAGCCTGAGGTTGTGCTGCCCCCACTGCAGCATGGGTGGGTGTGGATACAGGAATTGGGCATCAAGGCATGTGCAATGGCCCATTGAGTGGCCAAAGGTAAGCAACCCACACCTCCAGAGCTGATTGACATTGATGACACCAACAATGAGGATGTCGATGATGAGGAGGGCACTGAGGGGGAGGACAGGGCACAGGAAGACACGGCAGACCTGACTGGCTTGACAATGTTGACAGCCTTGAAACACAGTGCTGAAGACACAGATGAGGACACCATGCCATGCCAATGAAAACATGTGTGCATGGGCACAATGACCCCAAAGATGGTTGCTGGCACAGCAAAGTGGTGAGGGCAGAAGTGGATGGATGTGGGGCCAACACAGCAGGTATGTGACCTCCCTACAACTTCTCTTCAGCATGATTGACCTTTGCAGGCGAAGAAGCCTTGTGGCTGCTGCCAATGCTCGAATAGTGAGTGCCAGTGGTATGAGCAGGTGGGGCGATGTGTGAGGTGCACACAGCAGCAGCAACGCTGTGAATTCGCGGAATGGCTGGACTGGCCAGTCATAGCAGGTAAGTCCCTTACTTGGCGCAGTGTGACACGGACTCTAATCAGTGGGTCAGGTTGCAGAACCACTGTCCCTGACACCACTCTTCATGTGAGGTGGCAGCAAGGCAGCTGGACCTAGTTGCTCTGTCACACGCATGCAGTCCGAGTCTGAGGGGTCCCTACCAGCAGTGGGTGCATCCATGGGCATCAACTTCCCAATGGCCCCACCACAACTCAACTACCAAAACAGTGATGCAACAGAAGCCATGAACTTGGGGGCCCTTTGATGGTACAAGATGTGGTACACTGAGCTGGGGCTGCAGCATCTCTCCATCAATTGGTCCATGCACCTGCTGGAGGTTGAGATCCAAATCATACACCCACAACTCACGGAGCAAGAGTGGTGGAGCCCAGAGCATAGCACAATGCATTGGAAGGCGGCAGGGTCGAAAGGCAAGGGAAAGGAGCAGGAGTAATTGCTGCCAGTATTTTGTCATCATCTTGTATGTTTATAAATCTGCAAAATAAGGCAAGAGGGTGAAAGTAAAGGGACATGTGAGAGACTTGTGAGCACATAAAAGAGAAATAAAAATAAAGATAAAAACTGGATAGGAAATAAGTAAAGAGAGAAAGGGAAATAAAAGAGATGCATTTCTAGTCACAGGCAATGACTTGCTCCTCAACATCATCTAACATAGTAGACTCCAGTTGACGGAGACGTTCTGTCATGATGTCAATGAGGTCATCGAGGGGAGGCAAGAGAATCGCCTGTCATGCAAAATAGGGGATGATGTGAAATGTGGTGATAGGCCTGTCTAGAACTGCACCATTGAGTTCACAGAGTATATATGCACTGCCTCTATTATGCAAGAGCATGACAAGAGGCCTGAGGTAGTGAGGGCACTGATGAGCGTCACATGCACATAATGCCAGAAAATGACCATCAGTGACATCAGGTGAACACAATGACATTAACATGCCACACATGAAAATCATCCACAGTCGCTATAATCACACATTCACGCAGGTGTTGGAAAACAATACTGGGTCAGCCAATGAGGGATAGGACAAATAGGCCGAGGCATGGTCTAGACCCATCAAAGTAACCATGGAGGCATGAGTTGTGAAGTCAGCATTTGGTGTGATCAGTGCTATTCCTTTTTTTTGCTCATCCACTATAGTATGATACTTTATTTGCTCACATACAGACTCCACTTCATTTCAAATATCCCTATGATTGACCCTACACTGTAAATTTTCTGTTGTGTTTTGTTGTGCCCCAGTCTTGGAGCTAGGCTTGTATTTAGATAGCACATTGTCCGTCGAAAACATGGAGATTTCTCCCACCCATGATTAGTTTTCCTTTCTCCCATCTGAGTCTCAGAGTGAAAGTGCACGCTGATATGTGCTGTGCCGGGCTGAAGGGGAAAAGTAACCACAACCACAGCAATTGCTGGAGGGTGTGAGCTGTAAAGTTCTCTAGACACCAAAGTAGAGAGGATTAGTAGTTAAGGGCGATAGTGCGATTCGACTAGAGCTACTAGAGGAACGTGACTTGGGTAATAAACCGGTGATATGACGCGATAAGATGGATGCAAAATGACCCAATAGAGAGCACAATAGAGAATCCAATGTAGTGGAAACAAAACACAACACAGTAGAGAACACAATGCAGTGCAACACAATGGAGAACACAATGGAGAACACTACGCAATGCAATGATAAATGTGACTTATGGGGAACGCGCACTTTTCTCGATAATAAGACACATGGAGGGAAGGTTGATACTCACTTTTTGATTATCGACTCAGATGGGAGAAGAAGTCAAATTGAGGGTGGGGGGAATCTGGTCATTTTGATGGATGATGCACTATCTAAATACAAGCCTAGCTCCAAGACTGGAGCACAACAAAACACAACAGAAAATTTACAGTGTAGGGTCGATCATAGGGATATTTGAAATGAAGTGGAGTCTGTATGCGAGCAAATAGAGTATCATACTATAGCAGATGAGCAAAAGAGGAATAGCACCGATTGCACCAAATGCTGACTTCGCGACTTGTGCCTCCATGGTTACTTTGGTGGGTCTAGACCATGCCTTGGCCTATTTGTCCTATCCCTTGTCAGCCGACCCAGTATTGTTTTCTGACACCTGTGTGAATGTGCGATTATAGCAACTGCAGATGATTTTCGTGTGCGGCATGTTAATGTCACTGTGTTCGCCTGATGTTGCTGATGGTTGTTTTCTGGTGTTATGTGCATGTGATGCTCATCAGTGCCATGTAAATTGCGCTATCAATTTCGCTGAGTGTCTATCGCGTTCTCCATCGTGTTCTCTATTGCATTGTGTTCTCCACTGTGTTGCGTTATGGGTCTTCATCATTGTCATTGTCATGCTGTGTTTCTGCCATATCTCTATATTGTTGCCTGATCACGTTGCATTATCACGTCTCTAGCCCTAATCTACTAACTCTCTCTCTATTGGTGTCTAGGGGATCTTACGACTCGCTCCCTTTAGCATTTACTGTGGTTGTGATTATAGAATACCTCTCTTATCCATGCACAGTACTCATCAGCGCATCTTGTGGTTTAATGCCTTTTCAATAGTGGTATGACAGATGAGGACAAGAGTGCCATGCTGGAAGTCAAAATCGCAGATAGTCACATCAAATTCACGCTTGAATCTGGCCACAGCTTCCCATCACATGTCAAATACTGTGGAGTGTAACTCTGAGAGATGCTCTTGACACTTCTGGAGTGCGATTGCCCTGTGAGAAATGAGATCAGTGGTAGACAAAATAGAATCTGGTGGTGGAATGAGATATGTAGCTTCAGTGATGTCAAGGGGTAGGATAGGGTGTGTGCCAGTAATGGCAAAATAAGGGGAACACCCCATGCACCTACAAATTGTAATGCAGTCAGCCCAAAACACAGAGTATGCAACCTGAGACCATTTTGACTGGTCACCATCCACAGCCTTGAACAATGCCTGGCATACATCAAAATGTGGATGCTTGACAATGCCATTGGCACATGAATTGTAACTAGAAATGTGAATATGCCAAATGTGATACCGCTGTGCCAAATAATCTAGCACTTTGACATATGGCATGCCATTATCTGACACAATGTCCATCAGCGCTCCCCAGTGACAAAGAATATCTTTGAATATCCAGTTGCTGAGGGATTTAGCTGTCTTGGAGTGCAGCATGTGAAACTCTGGGCAATGTGTGAGTGAGCAATGACCTTGTGTAATATACTTATATCTGCCTGATGGAGGCATGTGCATGGAATCCATGTACATTTTGGCAAATAAGGGCACTGGCATCGCAACTGTTGCGGGCAGCAAGACATTCCTAATCTGCCACAGTTGACAGATATGACATGTCCATACAAACCAGGTGACATCTTGTGGCAATTGAGGCCACCAGAAGTGTTCACAGATTAAGGCATGCATCACGTAAATACCCCAATGACCAATATCATCGTGAGCAGATCACAGAATGGGTAATCACTCCTTGTAAAAGAGGACTGCTTTGTGCTGGCCATGCAGATCTTTTCACCAGAGTTGCCCTGTGACTATGAAGAAGTCAGTACAATAATGGACAAATCTCACATACTGTGCATCATCAACATCAGCTGGGTGCTGTAAGTCATCCAGCCATGCATGAATGGTGAGAAGCTACTCGTCCTGTCGTAGTGCCGCAGCATTTTGCGGAATCACTTCCATAGGCACATTTTCCTCATCTGGTTGCAATATTGCCTTGCCCTCTGTTGTGGTTTCTGGTATACTGTTAGCTAACATGGTGAGGAATTGTGGAGTGGTGCGGAGATGTGGGAATGGTGGGTTAATAATGTGTATGAAACCGTAAAAGTGATCAATCCAGTCATTGAATTCTCCTTCATCATCATCCTCTGGCAGATCACCAGGCTGTGAGGGTTGTCACAACAGTCTGTCTGGACCATGGACCACTCCAGGTACATGTACTAGCGTGAAGTGAAATGCAAGGATATCAATGATCCACCTATTGATACTTGCAGGAGGCACAAGATCTGGATTGGTTAGCATGTCTTTTATGTACTGTGCATCAACTTTGACAAAGAGGTTTTGAATGCCTATGAGGTAGAGCTTTAATGCACACAAGGCATGGAATAAACCATAAATCTTGAGTTTTGCTTGTGAAAAGTGTGACTCTTGATTGTTAAGTGTTATTGAACCAAAATGCATGAAATAGTGCTGCCCATTGTTTCCCGAATCTTCCTGGCTGAGGATGAAGCTGACTCTGATATATGAGGTGTTGACTGAAAGGATAATGGGCATGGATGAATGATAGTTGATGGGCCTGAGTGCAGGTGATGAGAGAACAGCTTGTTTGAGATCTTCTTGTGTGGCTTGCTGCTCTGGACTGAAGATGAAGGGTTGGAGTTTACAAGTAAGCATGGTGAGAGCGTGAGTGCAATGTGCGAAATTGCAAATAAAGATGTGAAGGACACCAACAGTGCTGAGAAATGCATGGACATCCAAGAGGTTGTGACATGGACCCCAATTGGATATTTTTGTGATGTGCAATTCCTCAGGGATATGACCCTCTGGAGTACAATGATGTCCCATGACATTGAAGTTCAGTGTGCAGAGCACCGTCTTGTGCCCTGAGAACATGCCTCCAGCATACTTCATTCGCTGGACTACATGGTTAAGATTTTGAAAGTGCTCCCAAATGAAGCATTGGATGCTGGGATTCTGAGGGATTGTTTCGTATTTACCATTGGTGTTGTGGTAATCAGTGTCAGGACCTTTCACCAGTACATCATTGATAAACAGTACTGTGACGTGTGGGATTTCAGACTGTAGGATGTGAGTAACGTCTTCATGGAAAATAGGAACAGAATTCATCCACCCCATCAGAAGGGTGACAAGATGCAATGTGCCAAATGGTGACTGGAAAGTGGTTAGATCTTGCAATGATTCCATGAGTGACTGTTCATCATAGCCAACATATAGATCCAATGTTGTGCCACAAATGCAACCTGTGAATTGCTCTGCAAGGAGGTCAGTGAACGGAGGTACACCAGAGTGTTGGATTGTCACTGCATTAAGTGGCTTGAGACTGTGCACAATCCGAAGACTGGTACTGTCCTTTTTGATGACACAAAACCAGTGAGATTGGTATGACGAGTTGGATGGCTCATAGACACCAGCCATGATCTTTTTGGTAATAAGGCAACATACTTTGTCATAGATACCTGGTGGAATGGGGATGTTGTGCTGTACCCAAGGCTTGTGTTCTACAACAGGGATTTTGACAGGTGGGAAGAAGTCCTCCTGGAAATGTCCTCACTTGGAGTCATCCCACACAAAACCTAAGTGCTGCAAGCATGTAAAGTGATGCATGAGATCGCACTTGGTGGGCCATAGGAAGTTGCCTTCGTGTGCTCTGTCTATGATATCTTTTTGTTCGTTAGTATAGTGTCCAACTGGAATAAATGGTGGAGGATGGTGTGAAAGTATAGGAATTGATGCGAGTGGGTCTCTGCGTATATCATGAATAATGTGAAAGCATGCTGGGAGATCAGCCATAACCGGGCATACTTTCTTTGCTACTGGCTTGTACTTTCTCTTCCTGTACACAGCAACAGTGGAGTCCAAAGAATCAAGAAATGCAGAAGCTGGAAGTGCAGACAGAGTGGGATATGTAGCATAAAGATGAAAAATGGGAATGGGGTCGGTGCAAACAAACACATCATTATTTTTGCAATCTCCCTGACATGCAGTCAGATCCTCAAATTGCAAAAACCCAAGACTTCCTTTTGGTGAAACTGGAACTGACAGGACCCACATGGCAGTGTAGGGACAGTCACTGACAATCTCATGTTAGGATCATGGATTGTGATCATCTGATCCTTGTTACCAAAGTTGCGAACGATGCTTCGTGTTAATACATCAAATGGTCACCTGAGTAGGATGTCGTAGGCTGGACTGCAGATGACATGAACCTGCAAATATAATGTGATATCTTTAAATAAAAATGGAATGTTATGGGCAAGGCCAAGTGACCCGTCAACTTCACTGTTCGCTGACTGCATATTTAGGACCACACTCGGGTCATAAATTAGTCCAAGTGAATGGCAAACCTCTTCTGACATCACAATTACTTGGCACCCCAGATCAATTATGCTTTCAATTTGTTGATTGTTGTCAACCAGTGGCAACATGGAATGCAGCAATGCTGACTCTTTCATGACTATGAGCGAGTCTGGTGGCTGGCCAGGTGGAAACTCGTGAAGGTAAGCTTCATATGGGTCTGGGACAACAATAGGCTTGCTGTGCCAACTAGATGTGACCACTTCTTCAAATTTGTGTGGCATGTTGTGCGTGAGGTGATACACCTTCTTGTCGGAGATGGTCTGAGCATAGCTATTGATGATGTTGTTTTTGTCGTTGTCATCCTCCACATAGTTGGCAGCTGCTGTGGGAACAGGGTTGATGGGAACTTTCTTTGCTGTCATTGCTTCCCAAGCTTGGTAGTGGACTTCTGGGGTGATGGAGTAAAGTTGTCGATGGGTGATAGTTATCAGTGTTTCCATAGCACATTGGAATACTTCTGCTGTGTGGGCTTTGTTGTGAATCGGCGGATCTATGCAGTATGCATTGTTGGTTCTTCTCTGTACAGGTGTGACATGTGATGGCACAGGATTGGTGGACACAGGCACAGGAATTGTTGCATCTTGCACCTGGGCAAAGGGGTGAATGGGTGGACCATTATTGTTATGGGCTGCCAACTGAGTAGTCTTGGCCTGAGGAGGCATCAGCTCCTGTGTCACCTGCAGTATGCATGAGTTAGACTGACAAGGTGGAGGTACCTCAGGTGTATTGCGAGAGTTGTTGCCTGATGCAGAATTTTCTTCTGTGTGCTGCCTTCATGTCCTGATGGTAGGCTGGAAGGGTACCTGTGCATGGCACAAGTTATACAACTCACATTTGAGATTTGTGATGCACTCATCCTTCAACAGCTGATACAAACTGGTGCCTCTGTTATCAAAATTGTGGCCATTCATTGCCTGCACATTTAGCATCATTTGACCTGTGCTGACGTTT
Organism: Albatrellus ellisii; assembly: GCA_003314395.1. NCBI lineage: Eukaryota > Fungi > Basidiomycota > Agaricomycetes > Russulales > Albatrellaceae > Albatrellus > Albatrellus ellisii. The sequence goes on from QLPN01003837.1 coordinate 53,965, forward strand.
CCTGGGTTTTGGTGGTGCCACCCATTGACACAGTCATGCAACCATCATCCTGTGATGCCTCTAGGTACAAAGATCCCTGTAGGCAATACAACTTTTCCCATCAGCATTCCAACTAATCTTACCCTGCACAATGTAGTCATTGATGACTAGGCATTCACAGATATAGTGATTTGTCTTGCCACAGAAATTGCATGTGTTACTGTTTTCATGTGGTGGTGCAGTACCTTGTGGCTGTGGGCATGTCATGCATTGGGACTTGAGTGCTCTGGCAATCACCTGAGCCCAAGCATCCATATCTGGTACTCTGGGTGGTTCTATTTTAATGTTAGTAGCTGGTGGTGAAGTGGTAGAAGTAGTTGTGGATGGTGTTGGGCCTGTTGCATGAATCGCTGACATCATGTCATGAAGCACATAGTGTGCTGCTGCCTCTATGTCCTTGAGTGGATATGAATTTTCATGATCATGTTGTGGTAGGACTATCTGTAAATGTAGAGCAATGCATTCCCACAAACTGGGTGGGAAGCCTTCAGCATAGTGGTTACCCTGCTCATATTCTGAGAGTCGCTGGGTGCTCTGCAGGAAACCTGCGATGACTATGAACTGGTGGTGGTAGTCAGCAAAGTCACCTAGCAACTGCATACCCAAGAGTCTGCATTCTTGTATTAGGAATGATAAATCCATGTGGGTCCACTTCCAAGTGACTTCAGACCCAGGGTACTGTTCATAGACCTCTGCTTTGAAGTCTTCATATGTTTTAGCCATATCTTTATATGTTGGAAGTGTTGCCCAGAGGTCCTGGACATCTATGTCGACATAGCATTGCACATGAATTTTACATGCTTGATTATCTTGAATTTGTGTGAGATTGAAGTGGAATTCAAGATCTTCAAAGTATTGTCAGAGGTCACAAGGGCATTTTGGGTTGAATTTCGGTGTGGTCCTGTCACCTTGTGCAGGCATCATGTACTGAGTTGCCATTGGTGTGATATGGGGTGGGGTATTGCTAAGAGCGGCCTAATGGACGGTCTTAGGGAAAGTCTAATATGTTACTCCTGGTAACCAAGGTTTGGACGTTGGCTTGATGAACGTAATAGAGATTCCGAATGACGATGAAGAGCAGGATTAGTGAGATGGTTATGAGGATAATTCCACCAATGATGATACGAGAATCCAGATTGACTTTTAGTGTAAGATGACTTAGTTAATACCAAGAGATCTTAGACTGAGTTCTTTGAAAGAGAGGAGTTTGATAACGAGCTTAGATCAAGCGCAGTAAAGGAAAATCCCTA
>QLPN01003840.1:3521-21476 GCA_003314395.1 Albatrellus ellisii
GGTTTGGCTGAACTCTTTCCCGGTCTGTGGGAAAGGTGAAAATTGAACCTAGAAAGAAATAGAGACCATCGAGCCTGGCGACGGTTCAATTTCTGGGCACTCATAAAGTACTCTAGGTTTTTGTGGTCCGTAAGGATCTCGACAGTACTATCTGTTCCTTCTAGATAGTGTCGCCATTGCTCTAGAGCGCGTATAACCACTAACATCTCTTTGTCGTAGATGTCATAATTCCTTTCTGCTGGTGATAGTCCTTTGCTGATATATGCGACAGGATGCCACTTTTCATCATCTCTCATCTGCGACAAAACTGCGCCGGTGGCATACCCTGAACTATCTGCTTCAACAAGATATGGGCGATTGGGTTCAGGAAAGACTAAAACAGGTTTAGAACATAACGCTGTTGCTAAGAGTGGCCTATTGGGCGGTCTTAGGGAAGATCTAAAATGTTACTCCTGGTAACCAAGGTTTGGATATTGGCTTGATGAACGTAATAGAGGTTCCAAATGACGATGAAGAGTGGGATTAACGATATAGTTACGAGGACGATTCCACCGATAACGATACGAGGATCCAGTTTGACTTAGTGTAAGATGTCTTAATAGCTTTTAGAGTTCTTAGACTTAGTTAAGAAAGAGTGAAGCAAGTGGTTGACGAGCTTAGATCAAGCGCAATACAAGGAGAATCCCTAGATTGCGAAGTTGACAAGACTGGGGTTTTAAGACCGCCAGTTTGTCAACTATTTATACAAACTAGTGATCTAACTATAGTATGGTTTGCGCAGTAAGTAAACGATAATGCGCAGTAATGCGCAGTAATGTGCAGTATTGCGCGTCCATGTGATGATAGTGGCTCAGCCACAAGTGTGAAATGAACAAGGTGTAAACAAAGGTAAATAAGAGCGAGAAAAGGAGAGTCCTTGCTAATTGTATAGTAATAGTCCTTAGCAAGTAAATGTTATAATAAATAAAAGAAAGATAAAAGGGAAGAGATAAGTCTAGTATAGTACTTGGAGCTATGCTCACACTCAAGTATGTAAATACTTAAGTACTATAAAAGAGAAAAGAAAAGGATAAGTCCTTACTAAGTAAAGTGGAGCTAAGCTCACACTTGTAGTAATAATACTACACTTTACTTGTAAGTAAGATAAAAGAAAAAAGAAAAAGAGAAAAAAGAAACCATTACGAGGTGCCTAAGCAAGTGCCTCGTAACAGCTGTTTTAAGATTTTCAAATGAGTCTTTTTGTTCCTGATCCCAGTGCCATTTACTATCTTTCTGTAGAAGAGTATTCAAGGGTTTTGCTATATCGGAGAATCCTCGTATAAAACAGCGATAGAAGTTGGTGAACCCCAAGAAAGAGTGTACTTCAGTGACGGATGTTGGAGTAGGCCATTCAGCTATCCCTTGGACTTTGACGGGGTCCATCATGATTTTATCAAAGGATATTTTAAGGCCAAGGTAATCGATCTCTGTCTTTTTGAAGTCACATTTCTCAGGTTTCAGATAGAGTTTGTTATCACGTAGTACTGTGAGAACTTCCTCAACTATGCGGCGATGTTCTTCCATTGTGGCGGTGAAAATGAGGATGTCATCCATATAGACTACCACTTTGCCCTTAGCGATGAGTTCTCTGAAGAGATGGTTCATCATAGTTTGGAATGTAGCGGGGCTATTGGTGAGTCCGAAGAACATAACAAGAGGTTCGAATAGGCCTTTGTTTGTGATAAAGGCTGCCTTCCATTCATCTCCTTCTTTGATACAAACATTGTTGTATCCCCATCTGATATCGAGTTTAGTGAAATATTTAGCCCCTTTGAGTTTATCTATCAATTCCGATATGAGTGGTAATGGATAGGAATTTTTGATAGTAATTTCATTGAGGTGATGGTAGTCTTGGATCGGACGTAATTCACCTGACTTCTTCTTGATAAAGAAAAATGGAGAGGCCATGGGTGATTTAGAGATACGTATATGTCCTGATTTGAGATTCTCGTCGACGAATTTCTCCAACTCTTGTTGTTCGGTGAAGGATAGGTTATACACCTTTCCCATGTGCATTTTTGCTCCAGGTTTCAATTCGATGGCATGATCCCAAATTCGTTTGGGAGGTAATTCATCAAAGGAATCTTTTTCAAATACTGTCTTGAACCCATGATACACTTTAGGGACAATATCTTCAAAAGATTTCTTTATCTTTCTCTTTTCTGCTTCGATTGCCAACTCTTGTGATATGTTTCGAATTGCAGCATCCTTCTCATCATCTCCTATCATGATGCAGAGGATGCTATCTCCTTTCTGTACTTCATCTTCATCATCGTCATCGACTTCCACCATCTTTGGTATTTCTGTTTTTTGTGTCTCCTTCTTCTTCTTCTTCCATTGCTTCCTGTCTTCAACTACTTGTACGTGGCATCTTCACGGGCATCTAGTAAACAAGATCGCTCCAGTGTTCCAGTCTATTTCAGGGTTGTGGATTTTAAGCCATGTTTCTCCAAGTATGAGATTGACTTTTCCTAGTCCTGTAACACAGAAAGATGTTCGTTCTGTGTGATTTTGGACTTTGACAATTAAATCCACAGTTTCCGTGATGGATCCTTGTTCATTCTTAGTTCCATTGACATTATAAACCGGTATGGCTATGGGGAGTTTCTTTGTGCTTAGACGATTTGTTTTCACAAATTCTTTGTCTATGTAGCACATAGTGGCTCCTGAGTCTAGAAGCGCTTTGATAGTTACTGTTTGCCCATTCTCTGGTACTTTGATCTCAACTTTGACCATGGGCAAATCTATTCTGATCCCCATGACTATGTGCTTTTCTTTTTCTTGAGAGGGCATACTCTCAGATGTCTCTTCCTTCTCGGTCTTTTTCTCCAATGAAATGTTGTTAAATACTATTGAATCAATAGGGTCGCATACATTAGTGTGATCAACAGCACCATTGTCTGGAGTAAGTACTGAGAACATGTTTTTGGACAGTCCAGTGACATCTACTGGCCGTCCTTTGCAAAATCCTGCTTCTTCCTTCTTTCCCCTTCATCAAATATCATCTTTTCAAAATCCACCGTGCTCATCTGCCTGATTTCTTCGTGGATTTCTCTGATGCTCTTTCTCTGTGGACAAACATTTGCCCTATGCCCTTCTTTCCTGCAATTGAAACATATTAAGGGTCTTCTTCTCTGCGCAGCATCCATGTCCATTGGCACTGTTGCATTGCTTGCCCTTTGAGTATTGTTAGACTGAGGATTGGCTGTTTGATTATATCTAGGGGTCCATTGCGGTGGGCCCCTTGATTGCATGAGTTGGCAGTACTCTCGCATATGCCTGTCCACCTGTTGAGCCATTCTTTGCCAGTCTAAATATGTCGTGGGAAGGGGATTGATGTTATAGACGTAATTTAATATGTCACTGTTTAGTCCTCTTTTGTAGCAGTCGATGAGCACGTGCTCATCATAAAGAGTTTTTGCTGCTAAGAGGAGAAATTCAGTGGTGTATTCATCCGCTGTCTTTCCCATTTGTCGTAGTTTGTGGAGGGCTTGCTGTGCTGTGTGTGCCTCATCTGGGTCTCTGAATTGCTCTCATAATTTTGTGTCGAATTCTACCCAATCTCAGAAGGGCATGGGGTATAATGAATTGAGGGGGTTAGCCTCATGTAGTCGTTGTTTCACAACTTGTAGATTCCTCCATGCTTCTGCCGATCCTCCTATCATATAGGAGAGGGCATAGGTGATTCGATCACTGTCCGACCACATCTTGTTTGCTGCAAATACCAGGAATAATTCTTGGACAAATGAGTCAAGTTTGTCTTGCTTCCCCAAGAATGCTGTAGGTGCAGAAACTTTTACCCGGTGTTGGGCAAATATGTGGGCCAGCGGGGCATTGATTTGGCCAGAGGAACTGGCATGAGTAGTTTGGGGGAGTGTGGAAGGAGGTGGTTGTTGCCGCATCATCATTGTGATCTCCTTCATATTTTTGGCGATATCCGCCATTGTTGTCCCCAGACTTACGATCGCGTCGCCTTGTTCCCTCTGTATGTGCTGCTGTTGTTTTATCTGATCGCTCATCATCTCCATCGCTTCCTCTACATCCAGAAGTCGAAGCCTTCTGGTTTTGTCTGCTTCTCTTCTTTCCCTTTCTTGGGAAGAATCTTCTACCATTGGTGCTGGTTCCCTGAATTCCCAATTGCTCGGCCCTGACATCATTGTTTGTTTCTGAAGATGAACGCCTGCAGGAGTGAATTTCGATATGGGCTGGTTCGGTCAAAGTAGTCGGGAAAGAAATGCCAAGGGAATTCCTCAGGATGGTTGTTGTAGTAGGGGTTATGGAGCTTGAAGAACCAGATGGCCTGTTGCTGTTTGTAATTGTAGGCGTGGTAGTGGAAGCGGAGGAGAGCCAAAGAAGTCGCTGGACAAGTTGTTGGTGAAAGAGAGCTGAACCTGGCGTAGGATTTGCCAGATCTGGTTCTCTTTTCCGAGCATAAGATGCACGGAATGATGAAATTAAGATTGTGCGAAGTGAGAGCTCACTATTCCTTTTTCAAGGGAATAGGCCTTTCAACACAAAATGGAAGGTGGAGATATGTAAGTATATACTAGTATATAACTACTACTAGTGTTACAAAAGAGATCTTGTTATAGTAAAAGTTTATAGTACTCCTGGTCTGAACGGTTGTCAGGAGGTTCTGTGATGCCCCACTAAGTGGTAGACACCCTAGCACTGCTCGCTGAGGCAATATAAGGCCCGGCGCTGCAGCTGAACTATGAAGAACGGAGAACTAAAAACAATACAATGCTCTCTTGAGCAAGGAGGGAGGGGAATGGTGATTTGAGATGGAGCATGGGAGTGAGAGAGGAGGTGAGGTCGCTGAGGGGAGCTTTATACAATTGTGAGGCGCACGCTATACAGCAAGGTCACAACTGAGGTAGAGGGGGATTGATGATGAAGGAGACAATACACCTTAGAAAAGTCACACTGAGTAGCGGATATCTCAGATGTATAAAGCTAAGGAGTTATCTACTACATGAGAGTTCTTATATACTACAGGGATCAGCACACAGACCATGTGCTGTCACTGTAGGGCAGGCATATGTAAGTAAGATGCGCAGCATCTGTGAGAAGTATCAGTAAGCAATGCACAGCATTACACTGCATCAGTAAGCGTCTGTGGGAAATGTAGTCATAAATGTACAGTAAGTGGCCCGATGAGTAAGTGAGTATGAGTCATAGATAATCGCGATAAGATCTACTGATGATCTGATAAGATGAGATAAGATATCTCATGTAGATCTTGAGCGATAAGAGTAAAAGAAATCGTAAAATGAAAGGAAAAATAAGTATGTTCTGACAGTGCTGCAGGTATGGACTTTCGAGAGTGGAACCATACCTATCATCTACATCATCATGCAGAGAGCCTCAGGTGACCTCAGCAACATCATCATGCTCATACACACACCAGTGATACCCAGGACTCAGGTATGTGATGTCAACTGCTCTCAACTAAGGTGTTTCCAGTATGTTGTGGCTACATGTTTACTTTACAGGTGGCATGTATGACAAAGAAATTAAGAAAGTCATTTTGCCATTTTGTCACATTTTGCCTGGCAATTGGCAAAACTTACCTTGATATCATTTGCCCCCAATGCTAAGGTTATCATAGCAGATGTAACCCTTCAGATTACTCATCACACACATCCCACACCTGTCCAATCCTTTCCCCTTACACACATCATAACCATCTACATCAGACCTCCCCTTTTATCACATGTTTTTGAGACTCATCACAAGGTCATACTGCCCACTGCCCACCTCATGTGTTCAAATCCTCATCAAACAGTACTTAAGACCAACCCCAGAACCTGTAAGACCAGAGTCCTACATTACCACTGATGTGGGGCTGGGTGCACTCAACTTAAAGATCAACCAAAAGAAGAGGAAAACCAGCCATAACAAGCTGGGTATATTCAGCTATACTAAGTAAGCCTATATACTCTAAGGTAAAGCACACAGACCAGCACAGTAACTATAGGGCAGGCTACAGAGTACAATACCACAGTAAGTAATGGAACATGCCAAAGGTGCATGCTATGACCTCATGGTCTAGGCATAGCCAGAGTATCCTAGACTGCAGTGGCAGTAAGTGAGATATGATAAGATAAGATGTAACAAAGATAAAGAATAGAGATCTTATCATCAAATAAAACATAAATGAAAATGAAAAGAAATAAGAAAGTATAATGCTCCATAAATGAAGCCTGACAGAACCCTAAATGAGTAATCTCCTTGTCCCATCTTTCCCTCCTGTTCTCTGCTCTTCAGATTTCCATACCTCCATCTTGTTGCTGCTATACAAACCATTGTCCTGTTTAGTTGCCTTCATCTTGTTGAATTACTATACTTTCACTCGACACTACTCCATACCTACACACACGTCACCCACACACACAATAACTTCTTTCTTCTTCCTTGGACTTCTTACAAGTCTGAGCACCTCCCACTCCACACATACTTCTGGACAACGTGCATCCCTCCTCTTACAGTAGTTGTTGTATTCCACTTATCTACTCTGCTACAACTCTACTTCACCTTCACTATATAAGATGGTCACCCCTACACATACCTCCTCAGACATCTCTCCTATGAGTCTGAGTGAGTACTCCTGATCTCCCATCTTACCTTACTCTCACCTACCTTAACCTTGCAGCTCTCTACTCTTACTGCATGTGGCACATGACGTGTCCACTTATACTTGTCGCTGCAGACATGATGTCTGTTATCTCACTGCTGCTCAATGTTATTCCTGCCACATCAGTTCTCACTGCCTGCCCAAGCCTGCGCTCACACATCTGATCTTGCCACTTTCCTCTTTGAGTGTTCTGTGCATAAGCATGCTTCCACTTTTTTTTAAAACATCAACCTCTGGACTGTCTACACTGCAGCTACATTCCCATCACATTGCCTCTCCACCCATCTCTGTTTTGATCCTTCCCATTGCACCTGACACATTCATCTTATCAGACACCACTGCCACTGAATCAGATCCCCCATCACCTTCCCACACTCACATGCTATCAATGTGTCTGGTCCCTAACACCAGCTTATCATTGCCATCACCCCCATCATCACCATCACCATCACCTACCCCCCCTCAATATCCCACTATTTCTCAGACTCAGATACAGATTCCAACTATACACTGATGCCACCACACACTGAGCAGGCTCATTTTGAGCAGACATCTCTCTCTAAACCACCAACCCTCACCCCTGGACAAATATCACTGGAGACCTTGCATCTCTGGATCTGAGGGTGCCACACCTACTTCGATTTTAAGGCCATCACAGAATTTGACCAAGTGCACATGGTATCACTCAGTTTCCAAGACCCCTGTATCACCAATTAGCTCATCACCAACAGTGCAGTCTTGGAACTACTTACCTTTGATGCTTTTGTCACAGAAATGCAAGAATGTTGGCTCAAACATGACTGGGAATTGCACCTGAGGAACCAACTTCTCACCACCAAGCAAAACAAAACCCCTTCTGGGATTAGCAAGTATCTCTTAGTAGCATAAACTCACTCCTCTGCAATACCCTGTCCTATCTAGATGATGCAGCTTTCTGCTGTCAACTTACTGCCAATCTTAACACCACAGTTGCATCAGACATCCAACACAAAGAATACAGTGATGATATGCCCCTTCAGACTTGGATCAAGAAGATCCATCATGTAGATCAACACCATCTCCATGACAATGAGAAGTGGATGGCTGAATTGGCTCAACTCCTCACTGCCTTGTGACCTAAGTTCTCCTGCAACCCCCACACCATCACTCCCTCTTCATTGTTGGCCCCACCTGCCTCATCATGCCACATTGTCCCCAAACTCATGGCCTATGAGCACAATCTTCTCACTAAATATGAAGGCTGTTTCAAATGCCATACCTTCCATGCCAGCCACTGCTCTACTGCCTGTCCAAATGACTATCCATCTCCCAACCATTATCAATCCTTAACAAAAACAATGGCCCTAGCAGCTGCCTGTACACAAACTCATGCCCTGGTTGCCATGATCCTCCCAAACATTACTGAATTCATGAGTGGTGTGATTGACCCAGGATCAGACAACTCCAATGAGAGTGAGCCAGCATATGTCCTTCCTCACCCCCACTTTCCTGATCCCCCCTTTCATACTGATGCCCTCCTATAGCATTGCCAACTGGATGGTCCTGCCACTTCCCACCAAGAAACAGCACTGATTGGTGATGGATCACAGTATGTCCTGATTCATGACTCCCTCATCTCATATACCAGCCTTCATTGCCACAGGCTGCCCAAGCCTGCCATCCTCAGTTCTGCCTTCACACCAGCCAATACACTCTTGTCTGCCATTTCTGCATCAGCTGCCCCCACTGTTTGCACTACCCACTGGGTGAAGCTTGCCTTGTCTTCTATTGATTTCTCATAAAAATCTTGTGTGGTTTGCATCCTTGTCACACCTGATGGCCCATGTATGCCTATAGTTCATGGAGGCCCATTCCTCTCCCACAATTGAATTGGTGTGGATCATGAACTGCACACCTGCATCCCTAAAGATACTGACTATGATCTCCTCAATCCCATTGATGATGATGATGATGATGATGATGATGATGATGATGATGATGATCTACCACCTCCACTGCCCCCTTTTATAGACCATTGTCCCACAGTTCTTGAGGAATTAGAGGACAGATTGATCACACACTGCACATGTTGAGCACACCTTTGAACCCATACACACTAATTTTTCTGCAGCTATCCAAACCTGCATTTCATCCTTGACCAGTGACAAAACTACCTCTACACATGTGTGCCAGCTCTCTGAGCTCAATCACCACATGAAGGCAAAATTTGCCAATCTCCTCCCTTCCATCCTCCCACATGTCAATGAGCTACCCACCAATGTCTACCACTGTATCACTCTCAAGGATGCCAACAAAACCATTCAGACATGCCAATACTCCTGCCCTAGCAAATACCATGAGGCTTGGCACACACTCATCTCACTGCCAGCCACATCTGTCCCTCTTCCAGTGCCCACTGCTCCCCTGCCTTCATCATCCCCAAAGCTGACACCACCACTCTTCCCCACTGGGTCAACAACTATCATCAGCTCAACACCAATACCATTCCTGACAACTTCCCTCTCCTGCAAGTTGACAACATCCTGGCCACCTGCACTAAGGGCAAAATCTGGGGTAAACTAGAAATGACTAATTCCTTTTTCCAGACCTGGGTCCACCCTGACAATATCCACCTCACCACTGTCACCACACCTTTTGGCCTCTACAAGTGGCCCATCATGCTGATGGGTGGATGCAACACCCCAGTGACACACCAATACCACATGAATGCAGCCCTCCACCCACGTCTCAGTGTCATCTGTCATGTCTACTTAGATGACATCATTGTCTGGTCCTCCTCCATCACCAAACATGCCAAGAATGTGTCTGCTGTCCTCAAAGCCCTCCATGCTGCACACCTTTACTGTTCCCCTAAGAAAATGACCCTATTCTGCAAAGACTTACATTTCCTTGACCACCACATCTCCACACACAGCATTGAGGCCAACTCCTCCAAAGTCAACTATATCCTCTCCTGGCCCATACCACACAATGCCACCAACATCCACACATTCCTTGGCCTCATTTGATACATTGCCACCTTCTTACCCCAACTCACCAAACACACCCACCTCCTTACCCCCCTCACTACCAAGGATGCTGATCAACTATTTCCACCTTGGTCTCCAGCCCACCAACACACTTTCAACAGCATCAAACAACTCATCATCAGTCATGACTGCCTCACCACCATCAACCATGACTCCCCAGGTGACAATAACATTTATGTCACCTGTGATGCCAGTGAGTGGTGCATTGATCTTCTCAGCTCTCATTTTGTTGTTCACACTGACCACCACACACTCAAAAATAATTTACCCAGTGCAACCTCTCTTGCCATCCAAGCCACTGGCAGGAATTTTTCTCACAATACAATTTCAACATCCTTTACCTCACAGGCCCTGAAAATACCATTGCCAATGCCCTCTCAAGGCTGCCTGCCAATCCTGACAAGCACCCCCCTTCCATCATCACTATGGTCACCCTCACTCTCTCACACCATGAACTGCCCCTTGCATCCATCACTGTCCTTTCGCATCTCCTCAGACCTCTCCCTCCTCTCCAACATCCACACTGGCTACCCATGTGATGATTTCTGTCATCACCTTCTCTCTAACCTGGCAAGCACACCCTCTGTTGCCTGCCATGATGGACTCCTTTATCTGGATAGCCACCTCACTGTCCCACAGGTTGGTACCCTCCATCAGGACCTTTTCACCCTCATGCATGACCTCATGCATGACACCCTCAGTCATTTTAGGTTTGACAAATCTTATGCCACCCTCTACACAGGCTACTATTGGCTGCACATGCATGCCAATTTGGAACACAGAAACATCCCTTCCTGTTCTGCCTGCCAACAAAATAAATCACTCACCACCAAGCCTGCAGGGCCACTGCATCCCCTCCCTGTGCCTGATCAGTGAGGTGACAGTGTGGCCATTGATTTCATTGGCCCCCTCCCCATTGACTCCAGCTTCCATACCATTGTCACCATGACTGACTGTTCCAGAGCTGACATTCATATCCTTCCCACCCACACTGACATCACCACCAAGGAATTTGCCCACCTTCTTTTTGACCATTGGTTCTGCAAAAATGGCCTACCTCTTGAAATAGTCTTGTACCAAGACAAGCTTTTCATCTCACATTTCTGGTGCAAACCCCACTCACTCACTGGCATTAAGCTCTGCATGGCATCAGCTTTCCACCCTCAGACCAATGGCACCAGCAAACACACTAATCACACACACAGTAATCCAGTGTCTCCATTACCATGTAGATCAGGCCCAAATCAGCTGGGTATGCACCCTTCCTCATGTTCATTTTTATCTCATGTCCACCATCAACACCTTGACCAGCTATTCCCCCTTCTGCCTCCTCCTTGGCTGCAAACCACAACTCATGCTGCCCCTCATTGTCACCACCATTTCCACACCCTCTCCACCCCTGGCTTTTCTTCAACACACCACTGTTGTTGTGAATACCAAGCCCAGGATTCCACCCACATCACCAAGTTTATGCTGCACTATGATGGCCCCTACACAGTCCTAGTTTCCCATCCCAAGACAAGTTCTTATACCCTTGATCTCCCCCCACATACTAACATCTTCCCTACTTTCCACTCTAGCCAGTTGCACCCCTTTGTCCCTGCCACTGACATTTCTTATGCTACAAGCACACTGCTGTGCCCCAGCCCCAATGCTACTGGCAAACACAAAATCAAAGCCAACATCAATGAGTGTTGCTGAGGTTGTGGCCATCAATACCTCATCCACTGGAAAGGTTAGGGTGATGAAAACCTCCATTTGCTCCCAGGTTGTGAGCTTGTGAACTCCCCCCTGCTCCTCTCCTGTGTTCACACAGGTTATGGCAGGCAACGATCATGAAGGACAACATAAGCAGTGAGCTAGAATAATCCCCACATGGGGAGAGCAGATACAACATAGCACTGCAGCAGAGTAAGTGAGGTGTGGACAGTGAGATAGTGCCATGACATATGAGAGAGATGCTGCAGGGGACTGTTAACAAAAGTATAAGATGGGCAGAGTATGAGACTCACTCAGAGTTGTAAGACAACATCTGAGGAGAAGTAGAGTATGTAGCACATCTTATAAAGTGGGGAGAGAAAGTGTTAGTGTTTAAGCAGGCTAGGGCAGACAACGGTAAGGAGGTGATATGTTTTGATTGCACTGTAGAAAACCCCTAAGGTATATAGGAGTGCAGACATGAGCTGCAAGTGATATAGGGGTGTGGCAAGAGAAGCTGCACGTGATAATGAGAGAGATAGATGTCAGACGAAGGGAAAAGTGTCTGAGGAGTTGTATTGTAGAGAGTACTTCTTATATAGTATTCACATGATAAGGTTAATGTGGAGTGAAGAAAGTAAGAATGCAGGGACTACTGTATGTCAAGGGACGTGTGACCCTGATGTCAAGGGACACATGACCCTGATGTCAAGGGACACATGACCCTGATGTCAAGGGACACATGACCCTGATGTCAAGGGACACATGACCCTGATGTCAAGGGACACATGACCCTGATNGTCAAGGGACGTGTGACCCTGATGTCAAGGGACACATGACCCTGATGTCAAGGGACACATGACCCTGATGTCAAGGGACACATGACCCTGATGTCAAGGGACACACGACCCTTGTTGTAATAAGTGGAGCAGCTGGAGAAAAATGCATAAGTGTATGTACGTGTATGGTACAAATAAGAAAAGCCAAATGAAAAACATACAGTAAAAATGTACATAGATATTCAACAGTTAGGGCAGAGCATATAAACTGCAGTACAAGGATGCCCATAAGTAAGTAGGACATGCATTGTCCAGAGTATGTGTGGTATGGGGAACCCCACGGGGTTGTGGAGAAGTGGTGTTGTGTCATAAGTATGTAAATATGTGTTAGGAGTAGTAATGCCAAACAAAAATAGAATGTAGGAGTTGTAGCAACATATGAATGTTCAACATCCTGGTCCTCACACCTCACCACTGCTTGACCTTTTTTCTTTTCCTTTTTTCCTTTTCCTTTTTGTTTTTGTTTTTGTTTTGGCTGGCACAGTTTATTTTTGTTGGGGAGGAGTGTAACCTTTTGGATTACACATCACACATCCCACACCTGTCTGATCCTTTCCCCTTACACACATCATAACCATCTACATCAGACCTCCCCTTTTATCACATGTTTTCGAGACTCACCACAAGGTCATACCACCCACCACCCACCTCATGTATTCCAATCCTCATCGAACAGTACTTGAGACTGGCCCCAGAACCCTAGACAAGTAGTCTCCTTGTCCTGTCTTTCCCTCCTGTTCTCCACTCTTCGGATTTCCATACCTCCGTCTTGTTGCTGCTATACAGACCGTTGTCCTGTTTAGTTGCCTTCGTCCGATCTCGCCACTTTCCTCTTTGAGTGTTCTGCGCGCAAGCGCGCTTCCAGCAGACAACACACACAGTCACGTGCGTGAATGTCGGTAATGTTTAACCGCGTCAATTCGCAGCGCAGAAATCACCCACGATGACCTGCTGGTCGGACGGGCAGCTACTAGTTGCAGTCGCCTAGCAAATCAGAGATCCATGACATCGAGCGATGCGGAACACCTTAACAGTGATATGCTGGTGGTGTCAACTTACATGAAAGTTAGGCTATAAGTTGCTAACGCTGCATATGCCCAAATCTCGGGCAACCGCGCACCGATCTTTGTCTCTGCCCACCGCACTCTCAAAAGCCTTTACGAGCGACGCTTGACCTTCGTCGATCCTGTATTTAAGAACCGATGACGTCAGTTACAATCAACGCACGAAGAATGACCGAGCACGTCATACCACTCCACTGCGTGTGCATCTTTCTCGAGCACGACCTTAACGGTTGTCCAAGAGAACCGCACAAGAGAGGGGAACCCGAACGTCCGGTCGAGGGAAGATTTGATCCACGCTTGTGTTTTGGGATCTGGCACAGCAATGCGGCTCAGCAGTCCATATCGAACAGAATGCCCCAGCAACGGAAGAGATAGACGTTACCTGACGGATACCCGCTGCCCAGCTCCTCTCCCCATGGCTGCTTCTTGCTCTCAGGTCCCGCCCCTGCACCATCCACGACGGCCTCCTCAAATATCCACCCATCAATCCACCCATCACGGGTCACTTTCGCTGCCACGCTCGCCGCACCGACGATCTTGAACTTGGAGTCTGCCTTCGCCGTCACCGTGAAGCCGATCCCGGGGAACTGTGCAGAGAGCTGCTCCTCCCACACCTTCGTGGGCCCGAGCGCGTCAACGTAGACCTGCGGCGTGTGGTGGGGTCAGCAGGTGGGGCAAAGCTGAAATGAAAACGGAAGACGGACGTCGGATAGTTGGATGCCGCGTTGCAGCACCTCGCGTATGAGCAGGATAGTTGCATCTTGCGACTGGCGATTTAGGTTGATTGGCGGGCGGCGGAGCATGCCGTTGGAGATCGCCTGCGGGCTGTAGGGTTCCTGCCTGTGAGAAAGCCGCCCTCCGGGCGCAGCAGCATGGACGCACCTCACGACCCGGACAGACCACCCGAGGTTCTGAGCATCGGCGCTCAGCGTTTTCAAGAGCGAAGTGCGCGTCTCGGTCGTCAGTGTTTTAGAGTCTGTCGCGCAGAGATCAGATCATGATTCTTGTGCAGACTGGGGAGGATTCAGATGCGTGCGTACCTGCGAAGCCCAAGTTATTTAGCTCGTCTTTGTATGCAGCGGGGCAGTATGCGACTCCATAAACAAGAGGCCCAAGAACGGGACCACGCCCTGCTTCATCGACACCGAGGATATATGGACCAGGAGCAGTCGGGGTGGGTGAGTGATAGGTATAGGATGCGGAGAGCGGAGAAGAGGAGTCGACGATTGACGGGACGCTCCATGCTTGCTCGGCGTCTTCTGTTGGCATGACCTTCAAGGCTTAGAGTGGCTTGAGAGTCGAAATCGGACACATTCGCGTTGTTTGCATCGTACACTGTATTCGGCTGTGTACTATACGTTTATAAGAATTGTAGCTATGTCTTATATCCTGTACTCGGTGCCCCGAAGTCTCGCGGTAGAACGAAAAGTAAAAAGTAAAACACAATGATTGTATAGTCTACATAAAAGGTATGATGCAGTCTACTAGCCGAGGTCAGTCAAACAAACAAGGTAGCACCAAAGAACCACACCCCCTGTACAGCCAAGCTCTGGCGCAACTACATGCGCCTCCGTATATCAGGCGACAGGCCCATCCCGTCTATGGTTATGCTGCCCCGCATCATCATCGGCGACCTTCGGTCTCCCCCGTAGAACTGGGTCTGCGGTATCGTATTAAATGGCACACCCGAATACGGTGCGCCCATCGGGGCTCCCATGCCATGCCTTGGAGACGCCGTGATGGGGAGCCCGCCCATGCCATTCATCGGGAACTGCCCGTGGCCACCCATATGAGGCGTGTGCTGCTGCGCGCGGTGAGCTATGATGGGCGTTTCTGGTGGGCCGGGCATGGCGTCGGGCGGGTTCGTTGGCTCAGACCGGCTTTCCTCCAGGTATCCTAACAGAGGCGTGGGGTCGTAATACAGGTCCGAACCCTCATCGACCAGGAACCTAGCATGAATCAGGAGGGAGAGGCCGGTTCGAAGATGCGGTGGGGACGTACTGCTGTGTGCCGACGTCCCACTGAGGCCCGCGCTCGGCGCGGGCGGTGATAAGCAACGAATTCCATTCCGAGGCGCTGTCCTGATAAATAGATGTGTTGTGGCCTTGTGAGCGCAGATTCGTCAGAAA
This sequence comes from Albatrellus ellisii, assembly GCA_003314395.1. Classification (NCBI taxonomy): domain Eukaryota; kingdom Fungi; phylum Basidiomycota; class Agaricomycetes; order Russulales; family Albatrellaceae; genus Albatrellus; species Albatrellus ellisii. Next base: position 18,957 of record QLPN01003840.1, read on the forward strand.
TGAACAGGAGCTCTGACTATAGCCTGAGCCATGGTGCTCGACGGCTCATTTGTGGGCTGCCGGATGTCTGTCCGGGTACCCTGCTCACGTGCGATGGTCTCCACCTGTGCAGTGAGCGCAGGCCCGATGCGTTGGGTGTTGTATCTAGGTACTTGGACTTTAATAGTAGTCACTGGCTGGCCGGGAGACATAGAAGCGAGATCTAAAATGAGCAGTTCGCCGTTGGCACAGTGGCAATACGTAGTATAAGGTCTGGCTGCGGCGTGTCACGCGGCTTGCTTCCACGCGGCATCTCTCCTTTAAACCACCGCCGTTCTTCAGTTCCTCCCATTTATCCTTGCCTGCGTTCACTCGTCGGTATGTATCTACTACCACTAGTAGCCTGCTTGAGCAAAATAAATATATCGACAGGTTCATCCGTTAAGCGACCCCGGCTGTCGCGTCCCACGCATTCTTGTATATCAGATCTCTTGTGTCTCCCCTCCATAGCACCACAAAATGCAGACCGCCCATTCTATAACACGATCCATCCCCACCCCTATACGCTCCGCACCGACGTCTGCTCCCTACGAGGCCATGACTCGATCGCAGCAGGCCCACATCGATGAGCTCGTCCACAAGACACGCACGCTCGAGCACGCGAACAAACGCCTCAAAGAGGACGTCCAGCATGAGCGCGAGTGTGGCGAGGAGGCCCTGCAGCGCGCACAGGTGCGCTGGCAGGCGGAGCGCCAGGACCTCAGCAACGGCTGCGAGTCGCTCAATTCGTTCCACCGCATTGTGCAGCTTCGCACGACCGTGCAGCTCGAGCAGGAGCGCATATCAGTGCTGAAATTGCGCGAGGCCGTCCGGCGGGAGCGGCTGGCACAGCTCCAGAGAGAGTACCGGCTTACTATGGGTGAGGCGAGCAAAGCGGAGCTCCGTGCGACGATCGATGAGCTCGAGGAGAGACTTGATGGCCGCACGGAGAGACAGATGGTAATGGTAAATGAGTTAAAGGAGAAGATGGCTGAGGTCGCGAACGACTTGAAGGTTAAATCTGAGCTGCTCGCAGAGGCGGAGAAGGCCAGAGACGCTGCCAAGGTATGTAATTTTGAACCTCTGTCTCCATTGGTTATAAATCGAGTGCTCTTTTTCTTTTGTTTTTTGGTGTTATTAGAAAGAAGTAGCTACCATGCGCGAAGATCACTCCGTGCTGCACTCTAATATCAATAGCGCGGACACTAAGCTGGAACGGATGACGCTTCGTCTGGAGGATGCACAGTCGGCCCGCACCGAAGCAGATCAAAAGGTGGAAGAGCTACAGAAGGTCAGCGCCAGCTTACGACTGCAACTAGAGAAATGGCAGAAGTTGGAGAGCAAGGACGATGCGGAGCTTGAGGATATGAGGAAAAAGCGCCTCGAGCTCGAGGCGCAGGTACAGAAACTCAAGGCGCGTCTGGACGAGGTCGAGCTGGGTCCGTCCAAGAATATCAGGACGCTTGAGGCTCGGGTGAAGAAGCTCACCAGCGCGCTGGAAAAATATGTGGTACTGTCTTTCTTGTTGTCTTCAGTGTTGACAACTGGACCCACTCTCTTATAGGGAAAGGCAGAGGAAGGCGAACAACGCAACTCGGCACTCCAGGAAGAGATGAACGAGCTGAAGCACGAGAATGAGTCCCTCAAGGGATCTAACCTCGATTTAGAGTGTCAATTGCAGGCATTGAATATTAATGCGAAACCGACATTGCGTGCCCGCAGCTCCACAGATGTTGAAGTAGAGCAACCGGTAGGTCTTGTCTTTTATTATTTAACAACTATAATAACAATATCTATGATATCAGGAGCCCATAGATCCTGTGCCAGAGAATGGGAAAAGTATTCAAAAGATCGGGGAAGGCAAGGACAGGACGAAGGAGCAGAGTGGACAACCACCGGCGAAAGCTTCATCTGTAAGATCTATCGTGCTGAGTTCTGCAGAATTTCAGTTAACCATGTGCTATATCGCAGTCCAAAGCAGCTCAACCGCGTCAAGGATCGAAGTTTCAGACGGGTGCCGACTCAAACGTGGAGGTGGTGGATGGGCGCGCATCTCCAGTTGTCCCACTCAAAGATCCGACCAACCGTCCCAAACCGAGCCCCTCTACTGTTATCGATAATGGAGGTTTGGATGACAACAACGATGTCATGATCATATCGCTTCCGACCAATAAAGTCAAGGCCAAGAAAGGGACTCGCTCTACCCATGCACGTAACTCTCCTTCACCTCCACATGCTCCTGCAACCAGGCGCAAAGTCCAACAGACCGCCACCCCAGATAGCGAGGATGATGCTCCTCGGAGACTGACAGAGAAGGAAGCGAAGAGGAAAGCTGTTGCGGAGGATGACGAGGGACGAGAAAAGGAAAAACTGAAGCCGAAGCGTCGGAAGAAAGGCGACAACGACGATGGCAATGCTAGCGACAACGCCGAACCTCGCAAGAGACTTGCGGCGGCATCGAAAAGTGGTACAGCTAAGTCGAAGAAAGCACAACGGGTGAGT
>QLPN01003842.1:0-70229 GCA_003314395.1 Albatrellus ellisii
ACTATGTCTGATTCAGTTAATGTTGCAATGCAATAGGTCTTTACATTATAGCTGGAGAGGCAATTGGGATTGGTCTGTAAGTTGGGGTTGGTCTGTAAATTGGACTTGGTCTGTAGATAGATAGAGTACAATTTCCTTTTATTTTCTGTTCAAACAACTTATGTATACTTTCATAGGTGATGTCCTATTGCTCCATGCTGCAATGCACCAGGGTTCCCAGGGAGGATCACCCTTGAATGTCATATATCCTGAGGTTTTACAAAATATTTTACCAGGGCCTTGGTGAGTTTTGTTGCTAACAGACTATATACCATTTTCTGATTTATTGTGGTGTAGAAGAAGCAGCAGCAGGGAGTGGAGTATTCAGGCAAGATTGTTTTCTGTATTGGATTGGTACACAGGGTTTATGGTGGAAGGACAGATGGGGAGGTGATTGGGATTGGTGTATTGGTTTGGAAATTGGTGTTGGTTTGTGAACTGGGATTGGTCTGTAAATGGGTTCTGTTGCAACAACCTATGTATACTTTCTCAGATGATGTCCTATTACTCCATGTTGCAACACAACAGGTTTTTACACTAGTGTTATAATAAATAAAGAAAGATCAAGAAAGGAAAAGATAAGTCTTTATAGTATTTGGAGTAACTCACAGCACAGTATATAAATACTGTAATACTATAAAGAAATAGAGAGTCCTTACTAAGTAAAGTGGAGCTAAGCTCACACTTGTAGTACTAATACTACACTTTACTAGTAAGTAAGATAAAATAAATAAAATAAAATAAAAAGAGAACCATTACGAGGTGCCAAAGCAAGTGCCTTGTAACAATTTCTGTCAATCCCCCACCACATATACCACCTAGTAGCAGTACTTCTCTCAATATGATGGGCACCAACACCACAAGTTTGTTCTATTTTGACACAAGCAACTCCTGGATGCTTGACAGCAGCACATCTGATCATATAATTCCACACCCCAAAGACTTTGTACCAGGTTCAGTCTGCAACACCCCCAGAACAATCCACCTCAGGAACAACTCCACTATTCCATATCTTGGAATTGGTACAGTAAAAGCCAGCACAAACATTAATGGAACAACACAAAACATTATCCTACAACATGTATTGTATGTGCCAGAAGCCAGTACACATTTCATTTCAATCTCACAACTCACCAATAAAGACATATGAGTTGTCTATACCAGAGAAGAATACTGCATATCCACACCCAACCAAATCATTTGAGCAATCAGACAAAAACAGCATAGAACCTACTGGTTAAACCTCACCATCACCTTGCTGTCAGTCCTTGTATCCCTCTCCACCATAAAACCCACCTATGACATCTGGCACACACACTTTGCCCACACAAACCAACAAACATTACAAAAACTTGCAACAAATGCAAGCATCACTGGATTCAAAGTCGGTGCTGTTGGTTTTTCATTACCTTATGATGCTGATCACACTGTTTACTTATTAAGTATACTTATCTCCATCTCATTTTATTGGTATTTCTTTTCTCTTTATGGTTTGAGCTCCTCTTCAACTCTATCTTGCTCTTACTATATCTTCTTTATCTAATCATCTTCTCACCTCAGCACTTCTGCATGTGCTGAGCTCTCTATTCTTCTGTGTACCCTCTACCCTCTGGTACACATCTTCTCTATCTTACAGCTATCTATCTGGCTATCTCTCTAGCTTTCTAGGCCTTTGGACTGTGGTTGTTATGAGGCACTTGCTTTGGCACCTCATAATGCATTTCTTTTTCCTTTTTCTTTTCTATTTTTCTTTATCTTACTTACTATAAGTGTAGTATTATCTACAGCTGTGAGCTTAGCTCCAACTTATAGTAAGGACTCTATCTCTTTCCCTTTATAGTACTTAAGTGTGAGCCTAGCTCCAGGTACTATAAATACTTGTCTTTTCTTTCTTCTTTATTTATTTATTATAACATTTACTTGCTAAGGACTACCACTATACAATTAGCAAGGGCTCATCCTATTTTGTCTTTTGTTTATTTTTGTTTATCTCTCATTTCACTTGCACTTGTGGCTACTTTATAATTAGCTTACTATGGATGCAACTTAGTCACATGATCTCATTGATTGCTGTGCAATCATCATTGATCTGTGAACTTTAAACTACTTGTACTATCTTTAGGACTCTGATTTTGTATAAGTAGTTGAAAGCCTGGTGGTCTTAAACCCCAGTCTTGTCAACTTTGCAATCTAGGGATTCTCCTATACTGTGCTTGACCTAAACTCATTACAAACTTGCTTCATTCTCTAAAGAATTAAGTCTAAGATCTATAAGTGTCACTAAGATATTCTAAACTCATCACCCTGGATCCTTGTTTAGTCATTGGTGGTATCATCCTCATAATGATCTTGTTGATCCCACTTTTCATCATCAGGAACATCTATTATGCTTATCAAGCATGTATTCACTACCTTGTTACCAGGGGTATCATTACAGGTCTTCCCTAAGACTGTCCAATAGGCCACTCTTAGCAGTGGTCCCCTTGGCTTATTTATCTTCACCTGGGCTTACAAGCCTATTTCTACACTGTGATATCTTGTCTGCTGTTTGCCACATTGCCCCTGTTTCAATAGGCACCTCCACACACACTACTACCAAGCCCTGTGAGGGCTGTGCACTCAGGAAACTGGCATGAAAGCTGTTTCACCACTCATCCAAATGTGCACAGCATCCACTCAACCTCATACATAGTGACCTAGTAGGTCCTATGGTGACAAAGTCAATGCAAGGGTCACTGTACTTTGTGTCCTTCATAGATGATTTCTCAGGCCATGTGGTAGCCATTGCCCTCACTCACAAAGATGACTTTTCATGTGCCCTCACAACATTCCTATCATGGGCTGAAACATACACCAAACACAAGCTAAAAGTTCTAAGGAGCAATAGAGGCAGTGAGTATGTGAACTCCACCATATGGGGTATCTTACAACAGAACAGCACCATACTCCCTGGCACAAAATGGTTGTGCTGAACAATGGAATTGGATGATCATCAACTCTGCACTATCCACCTTATACAGTGCCTCCATGTCCCATGGTTTTTGGGAACACACCTTGCAATTTTCAGTTCTTGTTTATAACCACACTCCCCAGTGTGCATGTGACTGGATTTCACCACACCAACTCTGGCACAATGGGCACATCCCCGACATATCATACCTGCATGCTTTCAGGTGCCTTGTGTATGTAGCCACTCCAGCAGAGCATCAAACTAAGCTAGATCAACATGTGTCCACAATGGTCTTCATCAGATACAAGCCTAGTTCCAAGGCCTGGTGGTTTTGGGATTGCACCACACACCACATCATAATCTCGCATGATGTGGTCTTTGATGAACTCACCTTTCCATTTCATCTGCAGCCTCCACCTGCTGGTCTGGCACCACCAATGTGTCAGGCCGCTATTATTTTCCCTATTTTTCTCTTCATTTTTCTCTATTTTCTTATGTCTCTACTGTCACAGATCTTACAATTGCTCCTGATCTATCAAAGCGATTCCCACGGTCACGTACTCTTTCTCCTCGTCTTTATCGGCTGATGACGCATATGTCGTCCAATCTCCAATCGGCCCATTCTATCTTTAGTTATGATTCATTTTCTCATGACTGCTGTGCATGCTCACCAATCCTTCTCACACCTGCTGCGGAATATCACCAATCATTCCCACAGTTACTGTGGAGCTCAGTCAGCGATGATGCGTCCCCTCTATTATTAGATATGACATCATTACTTTACTTTCTCATTCTCCGGCCCTACACTGTACTGCATGGTCTGTGCATGCTTCAGAGTACTATATATACATACGACTCCTAGCGGTTTATTCTCCAGTTCTGATCATCTGGGATATCCGCTAGGTACAGTACCATCTTCTCCTCTCTTTTACTATACACTAGTATATCTGGGATATCTGCTAGTTGAAGCGCGATTGTCCTTTTGTTATAGCTTTCTTCAATTGTTTGGCTTCGACAAGCGTCGGCCTCACAATTGATCAGAACTCCCTCCTCCGCCACACCTTTCCTCTTCCTCCCTTCCCTGCAGACTGGTGTTTCCACCACCAATTCATCTGCAACCCCTTTTACACCATAGGCTTTGTTCACAAACCGAAACGTGAGCAGAAGCGCTTCTATCGTCAACTTTTCTTCCCCCGCCCTCCTCTCCATTTCTGTCGTCACTGCAAGTGGCAGAAACACGAGAGTGAGTGTACTTGTAGCCTGTGGACTAAAGTATACGTCCCTTGCTCACCTTCCTCTACTCTCCAAATTGTCGTTGGCTGTTTTAGTGTTCACCCCTTACACCTCCACCTCATGCCCAGCGACATCCTCCACAGCACGCATGTGGTGGACACTTGGAGTCGAGCAATCGATACGCAATCGTGGACGTTCTGGGAGGACAACGTATGATACCCAGATACCTGGGAATTCAGTGAGTTGTCTGACAGCTCTGGGACCGCCCGTCCCTTCTACATGCCACCATCGTCCCCCCCACACTCGCTCTAGAACAGAGCAACTCCTTGACGAAGGTTTAAATGTAAATTTTTACTCTCTCCTTCCTCCCACTCGCCCCTCCACCACATGTCTTCACCTTCACCGCCACTTACTTGCTTGGCACACCCGCATCCTTATTCAATGTTGCGACGAACCTGCAACAAATTACGAAAGGTTCCCCTTTTGGGTCTTTCCAGATCCAAGATCAGAGTGTTGGAAGAATCAGGATAAGCGGTACCATATTAAGTACCCTCCTCTTCTTTTTAGGTCACTCTTATATCAATACTACAACGACCCTTCCCTCGTTCCCCCCCAGTCCTCCTAGAATTAGGAGCTAACCCCGATCGTGCTTTCCATATTAACCCCCATCATCACTTCGCTTCTTACATCGCAGGGGGTCCTCAAACGTCTACATACTAGCATAGACATTTCGCTTTTCAAAATCTTCGTCGTGTTCTTGGTTGTTTGTTTCATCATTCACGCATTTTATTGAAAATATAGTGCTTCTGTTGTATGACTGAGCGTGCCATCGACTTGACATCGCTCAATACCAGAAGTACAGGAACACTCATAGAAGTTATAAGGCAGATTATTGGTCAATCTCTCTCAAGACAACCAGTGGAACGCTTGGAGCCAGAGACAACCATCTCCACCCACACACTGATCAGACAGCGAAGAGCCTGAATCACACTCAAGGAATCGATTTGCGAGCTTAGGAGATCAAGAACCGTCGACCTCACAGCGCTTAGAATCAGACATCGACAGTCTTGGTACAGCCTTAGCAGCAACTCTAGCACCTCTGTCTGCTCCATCTGCTCCTATGGATCAAGAGCACGAACCACCGACTTTTGGGGAGATGATGAGGATAATACAGGACCAACAGAAGTTGCTAGTACAGCAACAACAAGCAATGACGGATCTGATGACATGCCTAGCATCAGGTGAAGGCGTTCACTCTTCAGGATCCGGAATAGACCCCCTACCCCGGGTCCACCTCCCCAAGGTTTGCGTAGCAGAACCAACTCCTTTTGATGGAGACAAGAAGAAATTCCAATCGTATTTGGATCAAATCTATCTAGTCCTTCGCGCACATCCGGAATACAAGGACGACAATAAAGTGACAGTTATACTGTCCTACATCAAAGGAGGATATGCTGAAGAATGGAAAAAAGGAGTCCTTCGGGAAATAGAGGCACACAGGATAGCGCCTCATAGGCATGAAGAACCGTTTAAAAACTTTGACAAACTCCTCACGATGATGAAGATCACGTTTGGAGATCATAACGAAGAGCAAACAGCTCAACAAAAATTAACAACTATTTCACAGGGAGGCCGTCACATAGAGGAATACATCACTGAATTCCTCCTTTACAAAACAGCGTCTGGATATAACGATGGTGTGTTATGCACATTGTTCAAAAAGGGGATGAATTGCCCTCTTCTCCAGTCCTGTTATGTCGAGATGCCTCTCCCTGTTGACTTAGAAGGATGGATGAGATGAGCAAGAATTAGGGCGTATGCATATCAAGATATGCAGAATTTCGAGTCAACTTGGGGAAGAAGACAGACGCAGCAACAGCAATATGGAAGACAACAGGGGCAGCAACAACAACAATGAACTTTTACCCCTCATCAATTTAATTCTACAGCTGCATCTGCTGGAGAACCAATGGATGTTGATAGAGCTCGAGGACCACGCCCTCGTCTATGTTTCAACTGTGGCAAAGAAGGACATTTCACAAGAGAATGTCCTGAGCCAAGACGCCCTCAAGGGCAACAAAGAAGGGGGAATGTGAGGACCCTTCAGGAGATGTGCACGCTGAATGAGGCAGACTTCTTGGCTGAGATGCAGAAGGAGTTTCAGGCACGTGGTCTTCGATTAAATGATCCGAATAGCTCAAAGAGTGGAGCACAGCAATCAGGTTTGAGTTGGATGGGAACTGAGCACGAGTTCACCGTCCTATAATAGGTTTACTATGCTTCAGACTGATGATATGGATGTTGATCATCTCAATGCTTGTACCCAAATTTATTTAACACGCATTGTTCCATCTTGCTCTCAGTCTGAAGTGAAGTCCCAAGTGCAACAGGTTACTCCTCCTGTCGAGAAAAAGGAATATGTCAGAAGGACATTGTTCGACATCACCAGTTTTCCAGAAATGAAACTCAAAATCAAAACCGTGGACACTGGAGCAGTTTTAGAAGTTGATGCACTCCTTGATTCAGGTGCTACTGGATTATACGTCGACAAAGAATTCGTCAAGAAAAACAATCTAAACACAAAAAAATTGGCAAAACCAATCCCTGTTTACAACGTTGATGGATCACTCAATCAAGGAGGATCTATTGAAGAAATGATTGATTTCATCATGACTATTGATGGTCATACTGAACGCGCTACTTTTGCAGTCTGTAATTTGGGCAAAAAGAACGTTCTTGTTGGAGAATCATGGTTGAAAATCCATAACCCTGAAATCGATTGGCTACAGGGAAAAATACACTTCACAAGATGTCCATGCAGATGCGAAGTACGCCTCAAAGCTGACAGACAAGTCTGGAAGTCAAATAAGAAGTTGATGAAGCAACAGAATCGAACCATACATCAAAAAGCTGAAGAAAGGATATCAGCTGAAGAAAAAGGAGATCGGATATTGATGGTTATGATTGACCAGAAGGAAATGGAGGCATCCATTCAAAATATTAGCCAAGAACTTGCTATCGAAGCAGAAAAGAAGAAGTTGAAGAAGAATTTCGAAGACATAGTACCCAAAGCATATCATCATTTCAGACGGGTATTTGACAAGGAAGCCTTCAATTCTCTTCCTCCTAGACGTCCTTGGGATCATGCTATTGAACTTAAACCAGGAGCAAAACCATCAGCTGGTAAAGTCTACAATCTTTCCCTAGACGAACAAAAACAACTGGAATTATTCATTGAAGAGAATCTAAAAAGCGGTCGTATTCGTCCTTCGAAATCTCCTATGGCATCACCCTTTTTCTTTATCAAAAAGAAGTCTGGAGATCTTCGACCTGTTCAAGATTATCGCAAACTCAATGACATGACGATCAAAAATAGCTATCCTCTTCCACTCATTTCGGAATTGATTGATCGACTTTGAGGAGCACGATACTTCACCAAGATGGATGTTCGTTGGGGCTATAATAACATTAGGATCAAAGACGGTGATGAATGGAAAGCAGCCTTCATCACTAATAAGGGTTTGTTCGAACCTTTGGTCATGTTCTTTGGCCTATGCAATAGTCCCGCCACTTTCCAAACGATGATGAATCACTTGTTCCATGGTCTTATCTCTTGAGGAGTTGTGGTGGTCTATATGGACGACATCTTGATCTTCACAGCAATGTTGGAAGAACATCAGAAAGTCACACAGGAAGTCCTTCAAATCCTTGCAGATAATAAACTCTATCTCAAACCAGAAAAATGCGAGTTTGAACAGACATCTATTGATTTCCTTGGCTTGAAGATTTCTTTCGACAAGATTGCTATGGATCCAGTCAAGGTACAGGGTATCAAAGACTGGCCAATCCCACAAAACCTACATGATGTCCGCTCATTTTTGGGTTTCTGCAATTTCTATCGCCATTTTATTCTTGGGTTCTCGAACATTGCTAAACCCTTGGATGAACTCATGCAGAAGGATGTCAAATGGCATTGGAATGAAGAACAGCAATTAGCGTTCACTCGTTTACAAGATGCTGTGTGTTCTGAACCAGTTTTAGTCTTTCCAGATGAGCAGTATCCATTCTGAGTTGCAGTGGATAGTTCTGGTTATGCCACTGGTGCAGTTCTTTCACAACTTCGACAGGATAACAAGTGGCACCCAGTTGCTTACCTCAGTAAGGGTTTGTCTCCTGCTGAGCATAACTACGACATCTACGACAAAGAGATGCTGGCCATCATCCATGCTTTGGAAGCATGGCGTCACTACCTTGAAGGTTCCATTCATCCTGTTCAGGTCATCACTGACCACAAGAACTTGGAATACTTCATGACAGCCCAGAAGCTCAACCGTCGTCAAGCTCGTTGGTCTCTTTATTTGTCTTGCTTCCAAATTGACATGGTTCACAAGCCAGGGTCTACCAATGTTTGCCCTGATCTCCTCTCGAGACGTTCGGACCATAAGAAGGGGGTAGAAGATGACAACAAGAACGTCATCTTGCTCAAACCGGAATTTTTCAAACACAAAATTTCCCTTGCAGCTCTCAGCCCTCCTATCTTAAAGAAAATCATGGATGCACAAAAAGAAGATCATGACTACAAAGTTTGGGACAAGTTGGATGCAGACTTGAGGAAAACTGCAGTATTCGCACGATGGAGTGAAGATGAAAAGAAGACGCTTTTCTATGATGGGAAACTTTATGTCCCAGAAACAATGTACACTGAATTGATGAAGACCTGCCATGATTCACCCCTTGCAGGACATCCAGGTTACAAGAAAACCTTGGAAATGGTTCGACGACATTTCTGGTTCCCAAATATGGCATCATACATGGAGAAATATGTCAAAGGATGCGATTTATGCCAAAGGACAAAGACTTTCCCTACCAAACCACAAGGAGAGCTAACCCCTAATGAAATCCCATCCCGTCCTTGGCAGATCATCTCTACAGATCTCATTGTCAAATTGCCTGAAAGCCAAGGCAATGACTCTATTCTTATGGTCGTGGATTGTTTTACCAAAATGATTCATGCTATTCCAACAACAGAGACGGTTACAGCAGAAGGAGTAGCACGCCTTATGAGAGATCATGTTTGGAAACATCATGGTCTCCCAGAGAAGGTATTATCGGATAGAGGACCTCAATTTGCATCACAAGTCATGCACAAATTAAATCGTTTATTGGGGATTCAAACAGCTACGTCTACAGCTTATCATCCTCAAACAGATGGACAGACAGAACGGATAAATCAAGAAATTGAACAATACTTCCGCATTTTCATAAACCATCGACAAAACGATTGGGCAAGCTGGTTGCCAATGGCAGAATTCGCTTACAATAATCGTGTTCATTCAGCAACAAAATATTCACCATTTATGCTGAATTATGGACAAGATCCTCGAATGGGCCATGAACCTCGTACGTTTACCAAAATCGACTCAGTGGATAAGTTTGTAGCAGGGCTTAAACGTATCAGAGAAGAAGCAGAGGTGTCGTTGAAGAAGGCAGCAGATGATATGAAGAAGTTTTACGATGAACACAGAGGCAAAACTCCCATCTATACCATTGGAGATAAAGTGTGGCTTGAAGCCACTAATATCGACACAGGCAGACCTATGAAGAAATTGGATCACAAACATCTTGGGCCATATGAAATACTTGAAGTACTTTCAAATAATGCATATCGTCTCAAACTACCCAAGACGATGAAAATCCATCCAGTCTTCCATGTTGTCAAACTTTGTCCTTTCATCAAAGATGTCATCATCGAACAAGAAATTCATCCTCCCCCTCCTCCTATCATCAAGAATGGTGTTGAAGAATATGAAGTCAAAGAAATTCTCAATAGTCGTCTCTCTCGTGGTAAAGTTCAATATCTGGTCAAATGGAAGGACTACCCTGCAGAGGAGAATTCTTGGGAACCTGCTTCAGTATTGATGGAAGATGTTCCTGATATGCTCAAGAGGTACCATAAAGAACATCCTCAAGCAATACATTCGGTAGCCATTTACTCCCTTTACCAGATGGAATATTCACCAGAGATGATGGCTCAACCACATTATGCTCGACGACTTCATGAAGAAACATCTACACCATCTCCACCGGTTCTTGAAGAAGGATATGAGGAAGTACCTTTTGGTATTATTGACGATGAAGACGAATTCTCAAATGAAGACAATGATGGAGTTATTACTCCCAAATCATATGAAGACTTGAAAGAATTACCCAAGTCTTCTTCCATCATCCCTCTTTCTCCATCACTCTTAGCTGGCATCCCTTTCAAATCTATGGAAGGTGAAGAAGAAGATATTTGCCATGCATGTTCATCTCCATTCTTTGCTCATCGAGATGCCTCGCCTTAAGAAGGGGGTATTTGTCAGGCTGCTATTATTTTCCCTATTTTTCTCTTCATTTTTCTCTATTTTCTTATGTCTCTACTGTCACAGATCTTACAATCGCTCCTGATCTATCAAAGCGATTCCCACGGTCACATACTCTTTCTCCTCGTCTTTATCAGCCGATGATGCATATGTCGTCCAATCTCCAATCGGCCCGTTCTATCTTTAGTTATGATTCATTTTCTCATGACTGCTGCACATGCTCACCAATCCTTCTCACACCTGCTGCGGAATATCACCAATCATTCCCACAGTTACTGCGGAGCTCAGTCAGCAATGATGTGTCCCCTCTATTATTAGATATGACATCATTACTTTACTTTCTCATTCTCCGGCCCTACACTATACTGCATGGTCTGTGCATGCTTCAGAGTACTATATATACATACGACTCCTAGTGGTTTATTCTCCAGTTCTGATCATCTGGGATATCCACTAGGTACAGTACCATCTTCTCCTCTCTTTTACTATACGCTAGTATATCTGGGATATCTGCTAGTTGAAGCGCGATTGTCCTTTTGTTATAGCTTTCTTCAATTGTTCGGCTTTGACAAGCATCGGCCTCACACAATGTCTCTGCTCCCTCTACCTGCCAGCAACATCTCATCAGACTTGGATTCCAACAACTCCAACAAAGATGATGATGCAACACCTAGGGCACCTGCCACTCCTACTATCCCTACCACAGACACTCCACCCACCAAAGCACCCACACCAGCCACTCCACAAGTACCACCTGTGACTCCTGCATCACCACCTCACATGCATGGGCCTGCATTGCCTGTTACTCCACCTTCCATAGCACCACTGATACCAACCCACACATGCACAACATGATTTTTGGACCACACCCCAGGTGTTGTTATACCTCATGCTGGTTATGATGCAGACACTGGCTGTGGATGTGCACATCATGCTGCTCTATGGGGTGAGCCAGAACCCATGTACACAATGCTGAGTCCTGTAACACCAGCACCACCACCATCATCACCAACTGGAATGCTGGTGCCCACAGAACCCATCACACTGACACCTCCACCTCACCACTCAACACACACCCTACATAGACCCATGCACTATGGAGAGAGTACATATGGAGAGTGCACATATGCTGACATTCTGCATGATGACTCCTCTGCAGATGATGAATTCATCACACCCAGTGCAGGGCCCTCACTGTCCATACTTCTCACTGCTGCCATCACCTCCAGTGACCCAATCACTTTATGCAAAGCATGTGCATTGCCAAATGTGGCAGATTGGGATGCCATGTGCCAGTATGAGCTCACCATGCTCAAAGGGATGGGTACCTGGTCCTTAGTGGACTTGCCACCCAGACACACCACAATACCCAACAAATGGGTATTTAAACTCAAGAACAATGGTTGATACCACACACAACTGGTCACCAAAGGCTTCAAGGAAGTGTACGGTGTCAACTACAATGAAGTATTCTCACCTGTTGTGTGGTTTGAGTCTCTCCAACTCCTCTTCACCCTCTCTGCCTCACATGATTGGCATGTTCACTCAATGGATGTAAAAAGCACCTTCCTTAATGGCAATGTTGAAGAAGAACTGTACATGGCACAACCCAATGGCTTTGCAATCCCAGAATTGGCAGACAAGGTCTGCTGACTACACAAGTCCATTTACAGACTGAAACAAGCTGCCTGACACTGGAACACAAAAATGAATGCCTGCCTCAGTACCCTCAACCTCCTTCCTATTCCATCTCATGGTACTATACATATACAAATTACTGTACACACATTTACACACTTTCTGTAGTATAGGTTACCTTGGTCTGTGCAGGATAGCACTTACTATAAATAGAGGACAAAGACACTACAATAGAATAAGAACTATTCCAGTTCCCTCTCCACACATGACCTGCATTTATCACTGTGAGCTTAGCTCCACTCTAATTAGTAAGGACTCTATTCCATCCTACCTTTACAGTACTATAGTATTCATATACTTAGTTGTGAGCTCAGCTCCAAGTACCATAAAGCATCTTTTCTTCCTTTATTTATTATAACATTTACTTGCTAAGGACTAGCATTATACAATTAGCAAGGACTCAACCTATTTCATATCTATTTACCTTTGTTTATCTCTCATTTTGCTCACACCTGTGGCTATTCACTTAGTTTACTATGGATGTGTCTCTAGTCACATGATTGCTGCACAAAGAGGAAGAGCTGTGAGATAGAGAAGATGGGTACCAGAGGGTAGAGGGTACACAGAAGAGAGAGAGAGAGAGAGAGAGAGAGAGAGAGCTGCATAGAGCAGGTATGTCAGAAGAGAACTCAGAGAGTAGAAGAGATACTCACCTCAGCACATGCAGAAGTGCTGAGGTGAGAAGATGATGAGGTAAAGAAGATATAGTAAGAGTTGTAGAGGAGCTCAAAGCATAAAGAGAAAAGAGATACCAATAAGATGAGATAGAGATAAGTATACTTGATAAGTAAACAGTGTGATCAGCATCATAAGGTAATGAAAAAACCAATATAAGTAGTTGCAAGTCTGGCAGTCTTAAACCCCAGTCTTGTCAACTTCACAATCTAGGGATTCTCCTATACCATGCTTGATCTAAGCTCACTACACTCTCACTTCAAACCCTAAGAACTAACTCTAAGTCACCCTAAGTGTCACTAAGACATCCTCAACTTGTCATCCTGGATCCCCATTTAGTCATTGGTGGTATCATCCTCATCACTATCTTGTTGATCCCACTCTTCATCATCATCAGGAATGTTTACTACATTTATCAAGCACATAACAACTACCTTGTTACCAGGGGTATAATTATCACAAACCTTCCCTAAGACCATCCAATAGACCACTCTTAGCATCATGGATGATACAGACAGTCCCATTACTTATAGAAAATTCTCTTTCACATAGTCTTCTTTCCCCTCAGTCTTCTACAAAGAGACTGAGGTCAGTACTTGCTCCTACATCATTCACACTTTATGATTTCTCACTATTTCTTCCTATAGAATATATTCTCCTCTTTCTACAGGTACAGTACTATAATGGTTATCACTTTAGTCTTCTATGAAGAGACTGAGAATATATTCTCTTCTTTCTACAGTTGGCTGTGCTCTTTTCCAAGCAACCTCCTTCAATACTCTTCATCATCATCAAGAACATCTACATTGCTTACTACAACCATCTCATTACCAGGAGTGCTTTAACAGAACCCTAAGACCATCCAATAGGCCACTCTTAGCAGAGTCCTTACTAAGTAGAGCAGAACTAAGCTCACAGCTGTAGTAAAACTATGCTCTAGTAGTAAGTGCTAAGAGCGGCCTATTGGACGGTCTTAGGGAAGATCTAAAATGTTACTCCTGGTAACCAAGTTTTGGATATTGGCTTGATGAACGTAATAGAGATTCCGGATGACAATGAAGAAGGGGATTAACGATATAGTTATGAGGATGATTCCACCAATAACGATATGAAGATCCAGTTTGACTTTAGCGTAAGAGGTCTTAGTGACTTTTAGAGTTCTTAGACTTAGTGCTGAGAGAGATGCAAAGTTATAGCGAGCTTAGTTCAAGCGCAGTGTAAGGAGAATCCCTAGATTGTGAAGTTGACAAGACTGGGGTTTAGGACCGCCAGTTTGTCAACTATTTATACAAGACTAGTGATCTAAGTATAGTAAAGTTGTGCAGTAAAGCGCAGTAAGTAAACGATATTGCGCAGTAATGCACAGTAGGTACGCATCCATGTGATGATAGTGGCTCAGCCACAAGCACATAGTGAACTAGATGTAAACAAAGGTAAATAAGAGCGAGAAAAGGGAGTCCTTGCTAATTGTATAGTAATAGTCCTTAGCAAGTAAATGTTATAATAAATAAAGAAGATAAAGAAAAGAAAGGATAAGTCTAATATAGTACCTGGAGCTATGCTCACACTTAAGTATGTAAATACTTAAGTACTATAAAAGAGAAAGGGAAAGATAAGTCCTTACTAAGTAAAGTGGAGCTAAGCTCACACTTGTAGTAATAATACTACACTTTACTATAGTAAGTAAGATAAAAAAAAGAAAAGAAAGAAAACGAAACACGTTACAAGGTGCCAAAGCAAGTGCCTCGTAACAGTAAGTAAGATAAAGAAAAGAAAGAAAAGAAAAACAAGTCCATTATGAGGTGCCAAAGCAAGTGCCTTATAACACTCCCATGATCAATCCTCAATCTCCACCCTTCTCTCTCATCCAGTCTCTCATGATCCCCTCACACTCAAGCAAGTACTTGCCTCTGACACTGCCAACTCCTGGAATGCTGCCTGTCAGCAGGGACTCAAAATGTTCACCAAATTGTGCACCTGGGACCTTGCAAGCCTACCTGTGGGACAAAGTCTAGTAGAGAACAAGTGGGTTTTCAAGCAGAAAGCTGACAGTTGCTTTAAAGCCAGGCTTGTGGCAAAAGGATTCATGCAATGACACAGAATCAACTATTCCAAAACCTTCTCTCCAGTCACTTGCTTTGAATCTTTATGCACACTTCTTGCCATTGCAGCACTGGAAGACTGGGAAGTGCACTCCATGGATGTCAAGTCAGCCTTCCTCAATGGTGACTTAGGGGAAGACATTTATATGTCTCAGCCACATGGTTTTGTAGTAGAGGGATTAGAAGACAAGGTCTGTAAGCTAAACCAGGCCATCTATGGCCTCAAGCAAGCTTTGTGTCAATGGCACCACAAAGCTCACACAGCAATGCTTAAACTTGGTTTCAAATGTGCCATCACAGACTCTGGCATCTACATCTCAGAGACTCCCTCTGCACCTCTCATAGTCATCCTCTATGTCAATGACTTCACCATCTTCAGTAAAGACATTAATGAAGTCCTTGCCTGTAAAAACTCACTTGCTGCCTGTCAGGACGCACTTATTTTTCTTTCAATTCTACAATTTCTTTTATCCTTATTGCTCAAGATCTACATAAGATATCTTATCAGATCATGTAGATCTTATCGCAATTATATATGACTCATTTCTATCTTGTCATTGGCCTGCTTACTATACGTATATGACACATATTCTCACAGTTGCTTACAGAGCTTCCCACAGATGCTGCACATCCTTACAGATGCTGTGCAAGTTGCTTATTGATCATTCACAGGAATGCTGCGCATTCCTTTATGATATGCCTGCCCTATAGTACATACATGGTCCGTGCGCAGGTTCCCTTTAGTATATATACTTCAACTGTATCATAGTTACTCTTCAGCTGAATACATCTGGGATATCCATTTGCATAAGCGTGATCTCATCCCTCTTGTTAGCCTTCCTCTCTTTCCTATACATTGTGTGACCTTGCTGGCAAACGTCAGCCTCACACTGCCACATTCAAAATGATGGACCTTGGTGAGACCAACTCATACCTTGGACTGCATATCACTAGAGACAGATCCAAGCACACCCTCAACATAGACCAGTCAGCCTATCTTTCTGACATACTTGATCACTTTGGACTCTCAGACTGCAATGCCATGCTCACTCCACTTCCATCCTCCATCTCCCTCAGCAAGTCCAATGTCACTGCCCTCTCCTCACTTCAATCAGAGTATCAACAGCTCATTGGATCCCTGCTATATGTGGCCATCATCTCTCAACCTGACATCTCCTTTGCAGTTACAAAACTCTCCCAATTCATCACAAACTTGTCTCCTGATGACCTTCATGCTGCCAAACACATCCTTCACTACCTCTGTAGAGAAGCTAGATGCTCCACTGCAAGTTCTAGGTTCTGATCAACAATGTGCATGCTGCATGTAGTTCTGGTTCAATCATGTGACTGCTTGCTTTGTCCATTACACATGTGTGAGAGAAAAGATGTGATTTAGAGTGGTAAAGTAGCTGTAAGTGTTGACTGCTGGTACTGCATTGTTCACAGGGGATCTCCTGCTGGAAGGGGCACACCCTGTCCTCTTTTTATGTATTGTGTGGCATCCAGTATGTATGCCATCTTGGCTCCAGGCTGGAGCCTAGCAGAGGGTAGTGTAAGGGGGGTTATGGTCACCATCCAGGTATATATAGAAAGAGACTAAGTAAGTGCATACATAGATGGTTGCTGCTAGGTAGTTGCAGCTCATGTTAGTGTGGCACTCATCAGCAGCCAGATTGCAGGTCTTACATCTGCTGGGTAATGAAATAAAGCAAGAAACTGTAATGTAAATGAAGAGAAAAAAATGGGAAGATCTTAGTCTCCTTCAGTGCTACTGTGCAGGTCTTCTTTGTCTACAATTGAGGTGACCAGGACTGATGTATGTGAGTGGGTGTGATATGGAATGAGGTGGAAGGCAGCAAACCTGAGTTTCAAGACAGCACCATTGAGTTCAGTGAGACAGTATGCACTGTTGTGTGATCATCATACTACAACCATGGGGCCTAGATAGTGCAGTTTGGCTTTTCATCCAAGCTCTGTCTTGACTGCTGAGTTGCATATGAGGACTAGTGCTCCTGGCTGAAAACTGTAGTTGCAGATCATGTTGGCAAACTGTGCAGTGAACCATTTGACTGATGCAAAGTGGGTCCAAGTGATGTTGGTGTGTATGGCTGCTAGATCATCATCATGTTTCTCCAGCTGTCTGGTGCACAGGGATATTAAGTCAGCATGGCTGAGCTTTTGGGTTATGTCAGGCATGAGGAAAGTGGCTTTGGTGATGTTGAATGGGAGTATGGGTTCGATGCCATGGGCCATGAAAAATGGTGAGTGGCTGGTAGATTTGCATGTGGTAACATGGTCTGCCCAGAAGATGTGTGGTGTAATGGCTGGCCACCTGCTGATGTCCCTGTCACATGACTTGACTATTGAGTCTCATATCATGCAGTGCTGCCATTCAACGATCCCATTGGCATGGGAGTTGTATGCTGAGATTCTGATATGTGTGATGCCATACCTCTGCTGCAACCAGTCCAAGGCCACTACAAATGCCATACCATTGTTGGTGACAATTTCCTCAATCCCCCCCCCATCTGCACAGTACTTCCTTGAACATGAATGCTCTGAGCATGCATCCAGTTTTGTGCCGTAACATCCACCATTCTGGCCATGCTGTGAGAGAACACCTGCCCTGTATGATGTATTGGAAACCCACCACTGGTGGCATGAGCATTGAGTCTGTGTACATTTTGTGGAATAGGGGTGCCAGTGTGTCAACTGTAGGCAGTATTTGTACCTTTGTATTCTGGTGTAGCTGGCAAGCATGGCAGGTCTGAATAAAATGTTTTGCATTGGCTTCTAGGGTTGGCCACCAGAACCTGTCTAGTAGTGTTTGTTGTGTTGGGTAGAAGCCGCAGTGTCTGAGTGCGTTGTGTGCTTCTCTGGTTAGCTTGAGCTGGTGCTGGTGGTGAGTTATGACCAGCTGGTGACAACCTTGTGCTTGTCGTCACCAGAGGTGCCCTGCATGTACAAAAAAATTTGTGAGCTTCCTGCTGAGTCTCTTGAGTGCTGCATGAGTCAGATGTTCTGGTTGCATGCCTATCATAAGGTACTGCCTGATGTTGTCCAGGTCCTGTGCCATGCAATACTCTTGTGACTCCTTCTCTGGCTTATCCTCATCCTTCTGCATCTGCTGACTGTTACCTCTAACCCATGTATGGTGTTTTTCATCTTTGTTGTTTGTGTTTCTGCTTTTTTCTTTTTTGTTTGTGTTTTTCTTGTTTAATTCTGGATCTGTTGTTATTTTTCTTTGGGGATTAGTGTTGTCTGCCCATATAATCTCCCTTTGTCTGTCCTCTGCTGACCCTTCATTTCTCCTTTTTCTCACAGTCATAGCTCTTGTTTCAACACCCAGGACCTCAACTGCTGTGACTTTCCCTTGTGCCACTGCTGTCATCCAACTTGCCACCCATACCCCTAATCCTAAAAACCCATCTATCAAATCCTCTGGGTCCTCATCATCATCATTGTCTTCTCCTTCAAGTGGTGGTTGTCAAGACAGGCCATCAGGTCCTAGGTGTTTTCCTGCAGGTATGTGGACAAGTTTGAAGTTGAAAAGCATGATGGCTGCTATTAATCGGTTTATAGCTGCATTGGGTTGTATATCTGGGTTATTCAGCATTCCCCACACATATTTCACATCCATTTCTACTGTTAGGTTTCATGTGCTGATGATGTGAACCCATAGGGCCTGGAGTGCTCTGAATAGCCCATATAGCTCAATTTTCAGTTGTGAGTAGTTGCTTTCTTGTTCGTTCCATGTGATCAAGCTGGATCATGAGGGATAGTGGATGTTGTCGTCACCTTGTTGTGATAGGATCCATCCTACTGCTATGATAGATGAGTCAACTGCTAGGATTACTTCCCTACCAGAGCTGTAGTTGATAGGTCACAGTGCTGGTGAGCTGCAAATATATGTTTTAAGTTTTGTCATTGCTAGGTCATGTTCTTTGGCCCATTCAAACTCGCTTTCTTTCTGTAGTAGGTTGTTTAGTGGCTTCATGAGCATCAAGTAGTGGGGGATCCACATGCTCATCATTCTGCAGGTGCCAAGAAATGCACATACTTTGGTTGGGTTTTTGCAAGCTGCCCAGTCTTTTATTTTGGCCACCTTTGAGTTGTCCAGTCATTGTCCTTCATAGGTACATTTTTGTCCTAGAACTATGGCTTCTGGTATGCATATGTGTAGTTTTTTGGTGGATATCATGGCCCCTGCATGTCCAAGGCAGTGCATGATTCTGTGTATGTCTGTGAGGTGTTCCCAGATGAAACAGTGAATTCCTGGGTTTTATGGGATTAGTTCATACTTTCCTTCTGTTAATTCATATTGCATGGTGATGAAACTGGGCAGCACAACAGGGGAAGCAAACATGATGCCATAGAATTGACAAGCTTAGAGCCCAATGGCCATTATAGCAGGAGACAAGGCTGTAAGATAGAGAAGATGTGTACTGGAGGGAAGAGGGTACACAGAAGACAGAAAGAGCTGCATAGAGCAGGTATGTCAGAAGAGAACTCAGGGAGTAGAAGAGATACTCACCTCAGCACAAGCAGAAGTGCTGAGGTGAGAAGATGATAAAAAAAATATATATATATAGTAAGAGCAAAATAGAGTTGAAGAGGAGTTCAAACCATAAAGGGAAAAGAAACACCAATAAGATGAGATGGAGATGAGTATACTTAATAGGTAAACAGTGTGATCAGCATCATAAGGTAGTGAAAAACCAACATGTGGCTGGTCCGCACATGCCACAGTCATCAATGAATGGTTGTGCAATTTGTGGGATTTCTGGTTTGAGTATGAACAATATGTCACCATGAAATATTGGCATGGAGTTCGTCCATCCCATGGGTAGACATGTATTTTGTAGGGCTCCTAGAGGTGACTGAAATGTAGTGAGGTTTCTGGACTCTGTAGCTAGTGTACAGTGGTCGAAACCGATGAATAGATCCATTACCAATAAGCACACATGCCCTGCAAAGCTTTCGGCAAATTGTTCTACAAATGGTGGTATGGCCACATTTTTTATTGTGATCTGGTTGAGGGGCTGTAAGTCATGTACTAGCCACAGCCTACCATTTTTCTTTGTGATGCAGAACCATCATGAACAGTAGGGCGCATCTGAAGGTTCATATACTCCAGATGCTAGTTTGTCCTTGAATATTTCTATGACATTGCTCATGATCCCTGTGGGGATGGGGATGTTTTTATGGACCCAGGGTATGTGTTTGATTGTTGGGATGATGACTGGGTTGAAGTACTCATTTTTGAACCTGCCTTTTTCTTCCTCTGTCCATGCCAGTGCTAGCTCATTTGTGCATAGGATGTGTTGGACTAGGCAGAGCTCTTCTGGCCATAGGAAGCCCATACTGTTGAGCTGCAGCTCCTCCAGTCATTCATCAGTCAAGCAGGTGCCTGGGCAGAAGGGTGGCGGCATTGTTGGTAGTTGAGTTAGGGTGAGGAGGGGGTCCTCTGGTCATTTGCACATGACCCAGTATTGTTCTGGTAGTGATGTTGGTACTGGCCTGACTTTTTGGGCTACCTTTTTGTAGGCAAAGTTGTCATGTACTGGGGTTTTTGTATGGTGTTGTTCATCATTTCCATTGTGAATGTAGATGTGTGGGGGTAGTTCGCACTGTGTGCCCATGTGAATACCTGTGCTTCTGGGCTTCAAGCTTGAGTTTCAATAGTGCAAGTATTTTCTGGGTCGGCCAGGTCATGTAGCATGACTGAGACTCCTCCATCAGGGTGGTCTTCTGTGCTGCATAGTAGAAGGTTGTAAAAGGGCTGTCCGAACAGGATGCAGAAGGGTACTTCTTCTAGCACGTGTGCATGCATTGTGAAGGCTAGGTTTGTGATTTTGAAGCCCAGGTTTTCTGTGCAACCCATTGTCCATGATTTTATGCTGTTAGCACCTTCCATTTTGATCTGGTGGGCTGTGTTGATGTGAGCACCACATGCTTGTGTGATGTCTGCTTGTATGGCCATGATTTGTGAGCCTTGGTCCAGGATTGCCTGTTCTGTTGCAAAGTCGTTGAGGATCACCTCAATGTTGTGGAGTGGAAGTGAGAAGGCCACTTTTCTTGGCTCTCCTAGCTTATAGACTTCCTGTGAAATGTGGTAAGTAGTCTCTGACAGTTTACTACCTGATGGTTTGACATTTTCGACACGTTTAGTGTGGAGCCAATTGACAAAGTGCTTGCATAGTGACAGGCTAGCCACCAGTATATGTGCTGGTGTTGCTGCAGGAAGTCGGCCCTGCCATAGGAGTGTGGCTAATTTGTTGACCAGTGCCAGGTCTTCTGCATCTGACTGGTATTTAGGTTGTCCTATTGTTGGGAAAGAGTTGGATGTGGCTGCAGGTGCTGGTGTTTTATGTGCATCTCTGTGGCATTTTTCTGTGCTGAAAATGTTAAAGAGACCTGTAAATTCTTGTTCATTGTCTTCTGAACTGTCAGTTTCTTTTGTGATCTGAAAAATGTGAGACTGATGAGTATCCCTTGGGGGTGCCTCATTTCTACTGCCTTGTGCTGGTTGTGGTGCTGGGGGTGGGGTCTGTGCTGTGTGCCAGTTGTTGATGCTGAGCTGGATGCCACATCCAGTGCCATCATTGGGAACTGGTGTGTAATTTGAAAGTTTTATTCTTCTGTTGTGTAATACTGCTAGCCTGTGCTGTATGTAGTCGTCCACTATTGGACAGTCTTGGATTCGATGACTGTATTGTGTGCAGAAGGCACAGCCATCTGGTCTTCATGCTGGGGGCATGTACAATGCTCCAGCTATCAGATTAATGGTACCTTGTGCTAGTGTTTGGCTTCATTGGAAACTAAGCATTGCTGCCAGTACTCCAAATATAGGTTTGGGGAGATCTGGTGTGACAGGGGAATTCATGTTGGCATTGGTAGTATAGTACTGCATACGTTGGATCTGTGGGAGTAAGACTATTTAGTTGTGTAATTAGTTGTGTGAGGGCCTGCCAGTTTGGTTTCTCTGTGTCATGTTTGTCTGTGGTACCTGTAAAATGCACTGTTTTTGTTTTGTATTGGGTTTCTTTGCTGGTTTCTTCATCATCGTCCTCATATAGTTGTTTTCTTCCTTTGCCTTTGTGTGCATGGCCTTGAAAGTGGGTGGGCCAATCCTCTTCATCTTCATCTGATTCTTCTTCATAGTCCTCATGGCCCCTGCCTTGGTGGACAGGATAGAATTGTGTGCTGGAGAATAGTGTTCTGGCAGCTTCATAAATGACTTTGAAGCTGTATGGCATGGTGGTGTTGTGTGTGGGATTTGTGGCCAGGAGTCTGTTTTGTAGGAGGTCGTGGTCAGCTGGGTGAAAGCCATACCAGAAGTTTTCATCATGATCATCTTCAGCCAGCTTCTTGTTGCATATTAGTGGTCCTGTGATAGTGAGGAATTTTCTGTAGTATTCTCCTACGTCTCTAGAGCCCTTCATGCAGTACTGAGATGATTCCTGTACCAATGCTTGTAGCTGTTTCTTTGTATATAGTTTTTCTGTTGAGTCGTCTTGGTATAGAGCTTTTAGAGCTTTCTTGTAGTCATCCCAGGCTGCTGTGCCATAGCCTTCTCAGTTGCACCAGAGGTCTTGGAGTGCTGAGGGGATGTACTTGATGATTGCTTCTGACTTCTGTTTATTGGATAGATTGTGAGCATCAGTGAGGTCTTTGTATTCCATTAGGAAATCTTTGAAGTCCCTTGGCTTTCCTGTGAATATTGGTGCTTTATTTGAACATGGTGGTGGCATAGTGGCTGGTCCTGTGATTGCTGTGCTGTGTGACATGTTTAGGAAGGGGAAACTGGTCAGAGTTGAATATGTTTGTGCAGTTGCTGGATGCAAGGGGTACCTAGGAGAGGGTGTCATGTCATTGTCTGAGTCACTGTTGATCTGTGCTGTGTTAGTCTCTGGTGTGGAAGGAGCCTCCAGGAATGATACTGGATGTCTAGCTGATGTTTCTGGTTCATTAGCTTTGTTTCAGATACAGAATCTACCTTTATTGTCATGGGTCTGTGGTTTGGTTTGTGCCATCGCTGGCATATAAGATGGGTGGCAGTAGGCCTCCCACTAGAAAAGATGAGGATTTTTAGTTTTTTAGATGATCAGTGACCTTTATTGGGTGGGCTCCAGTTGTAGAGAAGCTAGATGCTCCACTGTGAGTTCTATGTTCTGATCAACAATGTGCATGCTGCATGTAGTTCTGGTTCAATCATGTGACTGCTTGCTTTGTCTGTTGTGCATGTGTGAGAGAAAAGATGAGATTTAGAGCGGTAAAGTAGCTGTAAGTGTTGACTGCTGGTACTGTGTCATTTGCAGGGGATCTCCTGCTGGAAGGGGCACACCCCATCCTCTTTTTATGTATCATGTGGCATCCAGTATGTACACCATCTCAGCTCCAGGCTGGAGCCTAGTGGAGGGTAGTGTAAGGGGGGTTATGGTCACCATGCAGGTATATATAGAAAGAGACTAAGTAAGTGCGTACATAGATGGTTGCTGCTAGGTAGTTGTGGCTCATGTTAGTGCAGTGCTCATTGGCAGCCAGATTGCAGGTCTTACACCTCAAAGTGCTAAGAGCAGCCTATTGGACAGTCTTAGGGAAAGTTTGTGATAACTATACCCCTGGTAACAAGGTAATTGGTGTGTGCTTGATAAGTGTAGTAAATGTTCCTGATGACAATGAAGAGTGGGATCAATGAGATAATGATGAGGATGATACCACCAATGACTAAATGAGGATCCAGAGTGACAAGTTTAGGATGTCTTAGTGATGCTTAGAGTGACTTTGAGATCTTAGACTTGGTTCTTTAGAGGATGAAGCAAGATTGTAGTGAGCTTAGGTCAAGCACAGTATAGGAGAATCCCTAGATTGTGAAGTTGACAAGACTGGGGTTAAGACCACCAGTCTTTCAACTATTTATACAAAACTAGAGTCCTTAGAATAGTAACTGTAAATAAGGTTCACAGATAAATGATGATTGCACAGCAATCAACAGAGTCATGTGACCTGAGACACATCCATAGTAGGCTAAAGTAAAATGTAGCCACAAGCACAAAATGAATCAGAGATAAACAAAGGTAAATAGAGACAAGATAGGATGAGTCCTTGCTAATTGTATAGTGATAGTCCTTAGCAATTAAATGTAGATAGATAGATAGATAGATAAATAAATAAATAAAGAGAAAAGAGAAAAAAGGATGCTTTATAGTAAATGGAGCTAAGCTCACACTCTAGTATGTAAATACTAAAGTACTATAAAGGAAAAGGAAATAGAGTCCTTACTATAAGTAGGAGCTAAGCTCAACAACTGTAGTTAATACTACACTAATAGTGAGTAAGATAAAAGAAAAGGAAAAAAAAGAAACACATTATGAGGTGCCAAAGCAAGTGCCTTGTAACACAAAGGGTTGCTTCACCAGCACCTTTTATATGATGGAGCCTCTGGCTCTGGCCTTTATGGCTACTGACTCAGACTGGGCAGCTGACAAGGATGATCAGAAATCCATGGGAGTGTACATCTTCTTAATTGCCAATGGGGCAGTCACTTGGGTATCATGCAAACAACAGGTGGTCTCCATTTCCTCTACCAAAGCAGAATACATGATGTTATCTGTCAGACTCCTACCGCTGACTTTATTCCCTACCGTTATTTTATCTTTTCTTTACTTTCTTTTATGTTTCTCTTTAGATCATCTGATAAGATAAGATCTTCATATTATCTTTTATCTTATCTCATTGGATATCTTACTTACTGTCGTTACGGTCATCTCGGGGATTGTTCCCACAGATGCTGCGCATCTGTAAGCCGTACTCCCACACTTGCTGCGCTTCTAGTTACTGTTGACCTGCCCTTATGTACTGCGCCTGGTCTGTGTGCATGATCCAGTACTATAAGTAGATAGGTAGCTAGACGAATAGACCCCAGCTGGTTCATCCCCTTCTTCTATGGTCTGAGTCCTCTCCTCCCTTGGGCCTAGATCCAAGGCAGCTCCCAGTAAGCCTCTCCAAAGGAGAGCAGGGATACATCGGGTTTCCGTGGTCTCGCGCTACGGGCTGCTGCCATAGGCTTGACGATCCTGACATTATCCAAGCAGCAGCCCAAGCAAAATGGCTCCAGACACTTCTCTCAGAGATAGGTTTTGCACAGACTAGAGCAACAGTGCTGCATGGGGAGAACAAAGGGTCACAAACAATCCAGTCATGGGTAGGGGCTCCAAACATATTGATATATGCTTTCACTTCATATAACAATGTGTTTCTGATTCCTCCATTAACTTACAATGCCTTCCTTCTGCTTGCATTACCATTGATACTTTAACTATACCTCTTCCACTTTGTCAGGCTACCTTTTATTCTCCTCATTTTTCTCTATATTTTCCTTATTTTCCTTATATTTATCATGCCACAGATCCTCTTATCACTCTTGATCTGGTGAGGCAATCTATTTGGCATTTCTTTTATCTTGTTTGGATTCTATGGCTGATGACACATCTGTCATCCAATCTCCAATTGGCCTGATTATGAAGTACTTATGACTCTTTTCCCACCCAGACTGCAGATGCTCACTCAGCCTTCTCATCATTGCTGCAGAGTATCACCAATCTTTCTCACACTTACTGCAGACCTTACTCATTGTCCTTTGGCCATCTGTCAGTATTTATGATACAACTGTGCAGCTCTGACAACTCCTGGGGCCTGCCCTACATTACTAGTACTATATACACCTTAGGACTCCTAATGATATTCTCCAGTTCTAATCATCTGGGATATCCATTAGTTGCAGTAGCATCTTCTCCTCCTTGTCTTACTATAGCTGACTATATATCTGGGATATCCACTAGTCATAGCACACATCATCCTTTGTTTTAGTTGTTGCTCAGCTTGACTACCATCAGCCTCACACACTTCCTGGTTTTCTCTCTGGTTGCACTTCCCTTGGTCTTCTTGATGTATGTCCACAGTAAGGGGGGTATTGAACTTTCTCATGCTTAGTATTATACTGTGTCACACTCTCAGCCACCACTGAACACATGGTCTGTGCACCACTACTGTTTATACTTATACTGCTGTCTTGTACTTAATCAATTATCACATCAGTTGTTCACACTCACATATGCCTGCAGATCTGAGCTCTGTCAACATGGGAGCTCATCAAAAACACATACCTAGTATTATAGAAAGGTATCTTGACCTCCTTTGTTATATCTCATTCTTGCTCTGCAATAGCAGCTCCTTGAATTGTTCTCATCATGTTCACCTCAGAATTCACTGAATCTCATTTATAGGTGTTTGGCCACTATGTGTGCTAAACCCTAACAGGAGACAAGCTCTGATGGTGAGAAGTACTTGGACTGCTTTGCTTGTTCTTGGCCAGCTTTCAAATTCTCGAAGTAATTTCATTGTTGGATTTCCTAGACCATGGTTAGGAGTGTTGGTGGTCTTTGTACAACTGACACCAAAAGGGTTTTGGCCAGAATGCCTATTCTCCATAGGTTGAGTGTGTGGAAGGTGATGTAGTTAATTCTGCCTAAGGAATGTCACAGACATAACAACCAGAAGTATAACTGTACACACCAATGGGATGTTCACAGGCTGAGAGTTCCCAGTCATACAGCTCCAGTGTGATGGTGACCTAAGATGCTGCCTGACCATGACACATCTTGGTTATTTGATGGTGGCAGCATGACAGAGCCTTTGCCTTTGCCTGTAGTTGGTCAATGCTGTTTCTGTCATTGACTTGAAAGCCCATGTTCCAATACCCAAAGTCAAAAGCTAAAACAGACAAGGAGTGCAATTCCATACATGACCTTGTACTCCTTATTACAAAATACTCTGCTTGATGATACACACACCCATAAAAGGCAATGTGCTATCTGCAGATATCAGCATTGCGATTAGCCTTCATCTCCAAGCTTTGCCTTGTCCCCACTAGCCTTTGACATCAGCATACTTGTTCAAGATTCACACTCAGCAGGCTGTGTGACCCCTATATTTGTGGGTTGAAGCTATTACCCTGACCACACTGGGGTGCAGTTGGTCACCAGATAGTACCATGATATGTGGCCATCTTGATCTGATCACCTTAAGAACCTGCCATGGGCTGTCAGTGGGATGGTTCAAGAGTGAAATGTGACATTGCTCCACATCGCATTCCAGATTCTACTTAAGAACAAGGTTGCGCTACTTTTTGTACTTACATAGGACAATGGTTGTGTGGCTAATCGTGATTTACCATGGATTGACAGACAATGTAGGCATGTGCCATAGATGATCTGGCCTGGTGTTGCATCGATGATGCATGATGCCCTGCTGACCCCAGGTCTCCTTCACAGACCTTATATATTAATGCTGCCAGTTCAATATTGAAGTCCAGCTGCATTCTCGCCCCATCAACCAGGTACTACATAGGTGAACTTGCCAATCCATTGTGCTTAGTGCCTGATCCTAACAAATTGCCATGGGTACATTTCAACCATTCAGCATACACTCATGCCAATCTTCCCATAAATCACTGTGATCACAGAACCTTGTCATGTTGACTCCATTCTCATTGTGTTCAAAAACCCACATCCTTTACATCTTCTTCCAATACTCATGCAGTAAATTTTACCATCATTTTCAATCAAGATGGACATGAGCTCCCCCTTCCCTGTAAACCACACCATCTCTAAGGAAGCGATCAAGTCTCTGTACCAAGAGCATCTGCTACTTGTGCTTTACTTTTCCTATCATCATGGCTATGCAACCTTGCCCCCTGATCTTCTTGACCACCTAACTCTAGCATGTCCCGCCATGGACATGTCCATGGTGTTCTGCTTCATCCTGAAGTACAGCTTAGGCAGTTTCATACATGAACTCTCCATCACAGAAACCAGCAGAGATGACATCACCAGCATACAAGAGTGCACTCCCTTGCTTGTGGAAGTTTTGAAAACAGCTTTGCAACTTCGTCATTTCCTTATCAAGGATTCATCAACACTTATAGATTGTACCCCAGACCTCGGGAATGCACTATCCAGCACTCCTATGACAATGTTGTCATTAACAGATCTTGACACATCTCACCTTGAACTGTTCATGCCTCTTTGAGGCCTTGAAGAATTGTTCTTGCTTGATATAACTGACAAAGTCCATCACAATGGCAGCACTCTCCCCTATTTCCTTGCAACTGTGGTGGCAGACTCACTTCATGAAGTCTCATGGGGCAGGGACACTCCCATGAGCTACAATTACTTCATATCACAAAACCTACCAATCCAGTTCCCACACATCATTTATCTATGCTTGAATTCTTTTCAAGAAGGACCTCCTGCAGATGTAGTTGCTGTTTGCACAGGTATGAGCAGGCAATAAAGACAATTGTGATTGTGGTTATGGTGGACAGCATGTTCCCAATTAAGGGAAGGACAAGAGATGAATCTGCAGTGGTAAAGAGTGCATGGACACAGCATATGCCATACGTGGTAAAGGGAGAGTCAGACATAGAAGTAAGATGTCTGAGTAAAGTAGTAGCAGACCTGCAGCAGTAAAGAGTGCATGGACACAGCATGTGCCATACATGGTAAAGGGAGAGCTGCAGGGAGGTGGTGAGGAAAGTGTGGTGAGAGTAAGATAGGGATGTACTCACTCAGACATAGAAGTAAGACATCTGAGGAGCTAGTAGCATAGAGTACCTATCTTATATAGTGGATGTGTAGTAGAGTTAAGGTGGAGTGTGTAAGTGAAGTACAACAGCTACTGTAAAGGGGAGGGACGCACATCATCCTGGAGTATGGAGTGGAGT
Source organism: Albatrellus ellisii (assembly GCA_003314395.1). Taxonomy (NCBI): domain Eukaryota; kingdom Fungi; phylum Basidiomycota; class Agaricomycetes; order Russulales; family Albatrellaceae; genus Albatrellus; species Albatrellus ellisii. The sequence goes on from QLPN01003842.1 coordinate 28,846, forward strand.
GTGGGTGGCCTCGGGGTGCAGATAGTCTGAGGAGTTGTGGTAAGTGTTTATATGTATATGATATGTAAGTAATACATGTATGCAGTGTAGGTGAGGTGAAGGCAAATGAAATGTATGTGTGTGCGCACCAATCTTCAACAGTTGCTGCCCATTTTCCCAATGTTCACATCTTAGGGTACCTAAATGCCACAATCGACCTAAGGCCACTGTCTTCAGGTTCCCCAACAAGCCATCTACTTTGGCCTGACCTCAAGGGTGTAGAAGGCATCATAGATATTCCCTGCCCAGAGACCATGGAGGACTACTCATGTCCTGATCACAGAGGAAGACTTGGTGTGGAATCCAAAGGATGGTCACCATCACAACACATTGAGTGTTTGCTTCAAGCATTGGCACACTGACCGGTCCGGAGACTTACACTGTGCTTGAGGCAGCTTTGTTTCTGTGGTGTAGAGACCAAGGGTGGGGTCCAGCATTCTTTGTGTGCTGCAGATGATGATGCAAAGGCCACAGAGGACAATGCCCAGAAGCATGTCGATGCATTCAAGTTATTGCTGGAACTGTCACAAGAGGTCACTCCCCAGCTTCAGATACTGTCATATACATTGGTTTATGCATCCACCATGGTTGACCATTGTTGGAAATATCCACGGTAATTGTTCAGCTCCACTCTATTTACACTACCACATGTCTTTATTATGCCTCTTCTAACACACATTTTACTTACTACCTACTCACACTCCAAGCCAACCTCTCTGGGATGATGCATGTCCTTCCCACTATGGCAACTGTTACATATCCACATTACATTCTCCACTACAACTTTATTACCACTTTACTATATAAGATGAACTCCCCTATGGGTATCTCCTCAGACATCTTACTACTATGTCTGAGTGAGTACATCCCCACACCCATCTTATTTCTTCCTCTCAGTTTACCTGCAGCCTCTACTCTTACTGTGCCATGGCACATGTGGTGCCCATGACATCTTTTACCACTGCAGACTCCCTCACCCTAATCACAACAATCACACTGCTGCTCCTTGCCTGCCATAGCCTGTGCAAACAACCATGTGGCCAAAGCAGTGCATATGCTGTTTTTATTTTTTCTGATCAGCAGACCTAACCCATATGTCAGGTATTGGCCACACAAATAACAGCACCAGTAGCTTTGCACAACTTGTGTGATCTCTCGATCAACTTTAGCAGTGATGACCACATATTACCAGCTGAATTGCAGGTTGCCAATGCTGAATGTGTGACTGGAATGAGAGGCTTAGCACAGAGGTGGATGCCTGCCTTACCACCCTTGGAGTGCCTCTGTGTCTCTGTGTCTTATCCTGGAAATTTTTTGCAACAGTCTTACTCTTTGGACAGGCACAACAACCAGCTTCGTGATCTGTCATGCAATGAGTATAACACTATAGCATGCAGGATTCGAGACAAGTTTGAGGGTGGGCTTGAGGACAAAGATATGGATATTGTTCTGTAGCTGAGTGGTGCAATTCTTGACCATACACTAGACAGTATGTGATTTGTCACATGTGCCATCCTGAATCCTCTTCAGGCTGTCTGTTATGATTTTTACTTCTTTTACTTACATTTACTGGCTTACTGTGCTGCAGCCCTACTTACAAAGACACCTCTTGTTTGTGCAGTTATACCAGAACATTCCTCTAATCATGACATGGCCCTGTACTATATTTACTGTAGTAGAATATTCTAAGATCTACAGTTGTACTCTATATAAAGGGTCAAGTACTATACAGATACTCTAGCTTAGTCTCCTGTATCTTACAGTCCTTGCCTCTTGTCATCTCATTCTAGTTGTGTTCTCATTGTGTGCTATGCTCTGAGTCTCTCCTGCATCTGTATGATCATAGCCAGCCATTTTTCTGTACTAGATTGTAACACTGTCACTATCTTTTAACTAACAACCATTTCCTGTCTTGTTCACACTATCCATCACTGGCATATGTTTTGAAACAGCTTTCATATGCTCATTGTTGAAACACGAGCACCATGCAGATAAAGAAGAATGGAAATTTTCTTGCAAATGCACTAAGGGCATGTTTCTGTACATGCACCATATTTAAGTATCTACTAAATATCAAATTGTAGGCCCAGCCCATGGTGAAAATCATGAGGATAGGGAAATCATGAGGATAGGGAGTGAATGGAGTGAGCTTGACAGCCCAAAATACAACACACCCCCATGAGCAAAGTGTAATGAACCATGGAAGGAGGGGAGCTAAACAAAAAAAACAAAACAAAAATAGAAGAACTTAGGATATGCACCCCTGTAATCCCAGACATCTACCAAACACCTTCATTCTCCAACTCTTCAACAGCCATAGCAGCATGGCCAGCAGCAGGTGTGACAACAGTTTGCAGGCAGTTAGCTTGAAAATGGCCTTTCTTGCCACATTGAAAGCACATAATATGTGTGAGATTGGGGTGTGACAGGTTTGCAGATACAACAGCTAACACAGTATCTGGATTGTTGACCTCTCAGTTGGTAACATGGTGGCTTGTGCACACATTGTAGCTCTGTTGGTGGGATTCTTTGTTGAGCAACTAGTTGATAACATGATCTAGGGTAAGATCCTCTGATGCAACATTCTCCAGATTACCGATGAAGGTGTGATAGGACAGAGGAAGGCCCTGATGAAACTGGGCAGCACAGCAAGGGAAGCAAACATGATGCCATAGAATTGATAAGCTTAGAGCCCAAGGGCCATTATAGCAGGAGACAAGGCTGTAAGATAGAGAAGATGTGTACCAGAGGGTAGAGGGTACACAGAAGACAGAGAGAGCTGCATAGAGCAGGTATGTCAGAAGAGAGCTCAGAGAGTAGAAGAGATACTCACCTCAGCACATGCAGAAGTGCTGAGGTAAGACAAAGACAAAGTAAAGAAGATATAGTAAGAGCAAAATAGAGTTGAAGAGGAGCTCAAACTATAAAGAGAAAAGAAATACCAATAAGATGAGATAGAGATAAGTAGTAAACAGTGTGATCAGCATCATATGGTAGTGAAAAACTAACAGAAGGCACTGACCTTATGATTGTCATCATCCATGTCAATGATTGCACCATTGCCACAACTTCCTTGCATCTAGTCAACACATTGAAGGTTGGCCTGCACACACACATCAAGGTAACAGACCTAGGAGAACTGCATTGGCTTCTAGGCATAGAAGTCAAGTATGATCGGACTCACCATCTTTTGCATCTGTCCCAGTGCTCCTATGCAAAAGGAGAGTATGAAGAGTTCTAAGTGGCTGGTTGTGTGTGTGCAGTAGCAGAGGACGAAAAAGGAAGTTGTGGCTTAGTAATCAAGTAGCGTCAACATGACAAACATGAAGGGGGCATTGGGTATAGTTTCTGTGAGTTGCGCCATGGTGACGCTCACGCTTTATGCACACGGTTGCCAGGGAATCCACACCGCGCAACTTTCCCAACCGCCACCCCATGGTTCAAAGCCCCACGAGAGAGCACAAAACCTGCGCTTTATTTCTTGCAATAATCGTTTGTTTCGGAATTACATACTGCAGCATTGATGTGGCTGTGCAGTCAAATCCAAGTCCTTGCTGTTTTCTCGGAGATTCTGGTCTAAGGCAGTGAGACTACGACTTCATAGTTGACTGGCTCCACCCTGCTGCACTTTCCTGCCCAAGCACTCTCCTCTGCCCTCTTCATTGATGGTGGCAGATACACATCGGGGACATTGAGACGAATGTGCAAGTCTCATGGATTCCACACATGCGCGCGCTGCCGTTTGTCGTCCCAGACTGTGTTTAGTATCATTACAAACCACGAAATAGGGCACAAAAATTGGCAGCCAGGAAAGTCGCGCGACGCGGAAACGGGCCCTGACAACGGTGCATCTTGTCACATACCTGGTTCGGCCTGAACTCCTGTTAGTGCAATCCCTTCTCCCGGTGTCCCAGACACGGAATGACTGTCTTCTGTTCAGCTTCGCTGCTTCAAGTTGGGCCAGCGTGCATCTCAGTATCCAGATGATATATAGAGTCACATGCTTGTATCACGTTAACGTTGATTTAGAGAATATCATCACCGTCACCACTACCATCTATCAGGGACTTCCGAGGCGAGAAAGGGGACATAATGCTCGTCTTCAGCAGATACTGGCTTACTCTATGTTTCCTAGCCATGTCAGATGGAGATGGCCTGAGCTAATTCTTGCATATATAACACAATCTCTTCTGTGGACAACCCTTGTTCTCCAAATGACAGTACTATTGCCATGTGGATTGAAGCGGATGTATCACATTTCCCTTCCCACCGATGTTTGCTTCTTCCGAGTCTTGCAAATGCCAAGGCCATTAGTTTCCTGCTCGTCCTGACGATTGTCTGCCCGCTTCCAGCATGACCTCACATATCACAGGGCGTCCCCAGCATGCTGGACAGCATTGTAGCTGTCCGAGTCATACCCATGCTTGCTGTTTTCTGCAGCATATTATTTATATGCTGCCAGAGCATGGGTGCAGTGAGACTCATCGATTTTCAAGTCGCACAACACCGCCGCTCCCTATGGATGCGAAACAATGTACTATCCAGATTTTCCGGTGAGTGAGTCCATGCTGCAGGTGACGCGACGGTATATTCGCCGCAGACGAACCTTCACCAACTCATTGGAGAGTGCGCGTTCCTTCACTCCATTTCCTGCTCACCGTATGTATCGTGGCTTAGGTGCTGATATTTTGCAGTGCCGAAGTAGTGCAATACGTGTGCGTAGTATCTGTGCTGTAGTCACCGCACTCCGATGTGATGAAAGAACGACCTGTGCACCCCCCCCCCCCCACAGATTATGGTAATCCGGGCTCTTGGGCTGGCATCAGTCTCAATTTCATGGTCACCTCGAATGGCATGCAATTTGACAGACTGGGAGTGTTCACACTCCAGAACGTGGAAAGTGAGTGTTCCTATACGTGTCGGCATTGATTCAGCACTCTAACTCTGTTACTATAAGTCTGGACTTACCTGAAGGACATGACGCGCTACCTGCCTTTGTTTGCAAAGTCCGGCACCTTCATTTTGGAGCTGGACAATATCATTGAGACTGGGCTGGATGGGGAGTATGCTAGTATGTTCCGTTCAACTGCAATTATTTCTCGCACGTACACTAATGGACCTTGATGTTCCGCAGCTACACTTGAAGTGACATTTTTTGCGTCTTCTGCGCAGCATCCACCTGCACCATGGGCAGACCTGATCATACCTATTTCAACGTTGGCCAATAACGCTGGGAGTGAAGCCTCTGTGCCTCCTGGCTTTTCTGTATGTCTCCTTTCAACTCATGCCGGTAGTATATATTGAATGACCTATTCTAGCTCAGCGTGACAGTACCCCAAAACGCGGTTGCCGCATATGTAGAGCTATATGCATCTGGAAACGAGGACGAGGAGTTTTGGGTCAGCACTGCCCTTGGTTCCTTCCACTGCACTGCTGCTGAGATTTGATCCATTGTGTCCAACAAAGTATTACAACGCGCCGAATCAATTCCTTGGTGATCTCCTGGCCGGGACCACCTTTGGTCAAGGGCCTTTTTGTAAGGTGGGCATCCTTGTTGACAGTTGCATAGTTGGTGTCACATTTCCGTATGCGGTCATCTTTACCGGAGGGATCGTCCCCACTGTATGAAGGTACGTGCCCAAGTAGCTTTGTTGATGTTGGCGCCGACGAGACCACAGGCCAATTACTTCTTATGGCACAATCGACCTTCCTATGTACTTCTTTGACATGACGCCTTTCATCCCAGTCCTGACCGATGGCGTGTCGCATAATATCACACTCAACGTCGCCTCCGCCGAGTCCAACCATGCCATCAACCAGAACTGGTATGTCTCGGGACTGTTGCAGGTCGTGCTCGACTCCTCCACAAAGGCAAAATCACGAGGTACACAGCAATGGACTTTGCACAAGCCACAACGACAGGAAGTGTTGGTAGCAATGGCGACATAAACTTCACCATCTCTGCTACTCGCACTATCCAGATCAAGACTGAAATTGTGGCTGGGAGTGGTGCACGCACTGCGGTCCCGTTTACACAGGAACTGCAGTACATAAACGTGCAAAATTACCTTGAAAACACTTCTGTCCAGGTGCGCGCCGCCAGCACACTTCTTTTCATCCCTATGTTCTGTGCTGCTAGTGCGGTATTTTCTGTGATCATTGTGTGCTGAACTATACTCCATCAATTCAGAATGTCTTCCAAGCTGTTTCAGGCATAGTCTCATCTGTGCATAACGGAAAGGAGGTCATACAGGATGTATTCTCGTATCCACTGACCATCAACTATACAGTGCCCACGCCTAATGGATCGCAATGTGGATCCATAGCTTGTCGTCTCAAGTTTAATCTTACCATCTCGTGTAATTAGTCACTGCTGTCTTTGATCACTCATACAATCGCATGCTGCTCCCAAGCCCATTCATCCTTGGCTCGACCATTAGTGAGCAGCAGCTCACCAGTGCATGCCTTGCACTCTATCCTCGTAGCATTTTTGCATGCAGCGATAACACCTGTTTACATTGTGTTTCCAAGGCGGCAGCTTCAAGCTTGCACCTACAGGCAACTCTGGCTCTGGCACAAATGGCTCGAGCAACAATACATGGACCTCGAGGGAAATACCTATTTACATGGGTCAATGCGTTCCTCAATAACATCATGTTCAACTGGCAGGCAGGTAACCTTGCACCCTGTCCAGTTGTTCAAGAGCCGTCATCTGGGATTTCACCAGTGGAGGCAGTCATGAAGGTGGGGTTTCCTAGTGGGACCTGGAGGACCATTGGAACATAAACAGAAAGTGCCTTGCAGCACAATGTCAGAACATGTGCCTATCCTGTGATATTCAGACTCATATAGGCATGGATAAGAATAAGCTCAAGTTGCTTTGTGAAATCATTCATTCTCCTGGCATTTGCTGGTGCAACGGAGTAAGCCAGTGTAGGACCTCACTATACTATAAACTTGTCCAAAAGATGATATAGACAGCTTCAACGCATGCACCATCCTCTACCTATGTTTGTACGTTGAAGATGCCTCGAGAACTCCGTCCGCGAAGGTCACAACCGAGCTACGGGCCTCAGTTAGAGCCTGACGATAACGACGCCCCAGGGCCGTCGAAACCGAGGTCAACATTCGACGAGGAGGGTGATGGCGGTAGCGACCTCGCGCCGGTGGAGGACGGCAACGACCTAAATGAAGGTACGGGGGTTGTCGAAGTTGTCGATCGTGAACCTGGTGTGGACGAAAAATCCAGGGCTGAAGGGCTCCGCAGAGGCTCAGTCGCCGTCCCGCTCGCCAGGACACCGACTTCTGTTCATACTACTCAAGGGAATGGAAAGGCATCTACAAAGCAGCCGGCAGATGTGTCGAGGCGATAAGTCACTTTGGCCCCCGGCCTTTGTCGACCCGTCAATCGGCAGACGTACAGCCTTCCCATGCCGAGTATGCACTATCGTCATAAAGCGGTGTCTTCCACCGTAGCGAACGCGTCGAAAGACTCGTACGATCCCCAAACAAGTTTGGACTCAATGAGACCGTACCGACAGCCAGCTATACCTCTGACTAGGTCGTCACGGACAGATTCAACAAGTCATGGGGGTGCAATGTCGGTCCCGGTCCCCTGTGGGAGCTACTGGAGAATAGGGGCTGGTACAAGGAGGCTGCCAACGCGAACAGTGAGAAAGAAGCCGACCGCAGACCAAAGGTCTACCCAGGCTTGGCTGTGAAGGATGGATGGAAGGCTTTGACGTTTGAGTATATATGCGTTATCTTCGTAAATCATCGAGTCCCCATGACGCATGTCTCCATAGGGCTGCCATTCCATATCTGCCCTCCGATGCTGTTGCTGATGACGATGGGTCACTGAGGCCGCCACCTCCCATTTCATGTTGCTTTGGACCGTATGGGAGGCAGACATCCGTCTCCATCCAAGCTTCCGATACACTCAAAATATGTGGGTACCATTACTTCACCACTCTCGACCCCAGATCACGGTAGCTCAGTTCATACCTGAAAGCAAATCCTATTGTGTTTAATGCCGGCGCACCTGTATGGTCTCTAGACTGGTGTCCCATCCATCCTGAAGACCGCCGAGGTGCGTCACGTTGCTCAAAATATTATCGTAGATTCGAATGGCATCAACAGGGTCTTCTTATAAACAATACCTTGCCGTCGGACCCTTCCCGAGCAGTTCGCAATCTCCTGAAATCGGTGTGAAAGTTGCCCGGCCTTCACATGCATGTATCCAGGTCTGGTCGCTGGGGCCGTCAAGACAGACTGCACCTGGTGAAAACGGTGAAACTGAAGGCGAAATGACAGACGAAGGTACGATGCGCTGTGAAATGGTTTTATGCATCGAAAGCGGACCTGCGTACAAGCTCAAGTGGTGTCCGCTTCCCTCTCACGATCAAGTATGTACCTTGTTGTAACCGAGAAGTCAAGGCAGTTGAGAACAAAAGTAGTTGTCTGAACCATGCCATCATGCAAGACCTCGCAAACTTGGTCTTCTGGCGGGGACATTTGGGGATGGCTCAGTTTCCATCTACACCGTCCCATATCCACAGGATCTTCCCAGCGCAGACGATGCACATCCTATGTGTAGTAATGGAATATCTATATTGGACAACAGGACTCCGTGATGGTAACATGTGGAATAGTCAGACTTCCGTGCGGATAGAAGTCCAGGATGCTGCATGTTGGGCAATTGACTGGGGTAACAGTGAAATACTTGCTGTTGAGTGCACAAACGGTGCACATACATCCCACTTCTTTCTGTCTCGACACATGTTCACAGGATGAGCTGCAGGGTCAATTGCAGTGTACGATGTGGCCAATGCCCTTCGTTCGGGATCAAGTCCAGACCGTAGTGCGTGACCTGTGTCTGTGGCACGCCTGATTCACACTGACGGTTTGACCACAGATTTACTTCCTGTCCATTATATGGTCATTCATCAGTCTGCAATTCGCGCGCTATCGTGGATTCGTGTGCCGGCCGCTTCGGCGTCAGGCCAGCCTCTCATTGCTGATGATCCTACCATCATTGCGAGTGGTGGTTATGATGGCGTCGAGTGTCTTACCGACATTCGCGACCCCGCGGGGAGCATAATGAATCGAACTCGAGGTAAATCTACTGGTCAGAATGTGTTCATATTGAATTTCAGATCATCTCCGTTAGACGTCATCAACACCATCCCTTTCTCCACATATGCAGGAGGCCCGGTGACAATTGACCATGAAAACATCATCAAAGCATATTCAACCTCGCCCTCCATATTGGGGAGGGGACATATGCTTATGGAGCCCGGCGGTCCTGTCTGGGTACGTTGTGTCTAAACCCGGTGGCGTGTGCCCCTGATATCCATCTTCAACAAGAGCGCCCACCCATCTGAATACCACCCGCAACTAGCGGTAGGCTCTGCGGATGGCTGTTGCTGCACGACAAACATGATGAGATCCACTCGACGCGGCGGCTCCGTCGTACGTTTTGTGCTCGACGCTTTTACCTGTCCTCATTCGATCTGCTTTTTTTACAGCCTTTCCCTGTGCACAAGATCTACCAGCTCGACTACAACCGTATGACAAACACATATCGTATGCTCGAGCACTTCCTCCCGCAGGAGCCGTCAGATCGCTCGTCGACGACAACGCGGGCTAAGCGCGGGGCACCGTCACCTGTGGGCACGGGCGCGTGGCATCCCGCCGTAGGCGCCGTGCGTGTGGTATGGCACACTGGTGCGGGGCTGGCTGCCGCGCCGCTCCCTGCATCTGCGACTGCGTCCGGCTTGTGTAGGGTGGATTATCTGGAAGGACGCTGGATGCGAGGGAAATTGCCATATGGAGGTGTGTTGGAAATGAGGGGAGAGGCGGAGGGGTTGGATATGGAAGACGATGATGATAAACCGATGTTCGTGTCGGGAGCAAACTTTCCTAGGCTTGACGCTTACCATCTTCTCTGCAGAATTCAGCAAAAATGACAAAGCCTAAAAGGTGTATAGGGCTTGCAATTTAAATCGTATAGTGGCTGCCGTTTTCGCATAGCTTTTTAGGCTCCATGACTCGTACGATACTTTTGTCACGGCAAGTCGTTCGCCAAATTCCGCAAAGACCCCTTCCCGATCAGATGTCGTGGCGATTGCCGCTCGGGTAGAATTGATTCGCAAATCAAGTGTTTTTCCCTCAACACTATCGGTCAAGTTTAGGGCGAGGGAGAGCGAGTTGTGTGAAGGCAGAAAGGACCAAGGACCAATCAGCGGCACCGACCGGCGGTTACAGTGGTAGCATCCGCGCAAAAGATACTCTCACTTCAACCGTCGTTTAACGGGTATTTGCAGATTTCGACAATCTTGCAAGTAGCACACTCAATTATGTTTATGATCCCTTCATGCTTCACAGAAATGACGCGTTGCATACGAGCTACAGTTGTCCCGAATGAGCACAGTTGATGAATGCCAAGGGGTGTCTCGAGAGTTTGCAGACGGGGCACGTCACAGTTCAATTGGAAACTCAGCACTTGACGAAGTGACTGCGACCGAGTCGGATACACAGAAGTACCAACTAAGTCAAGAAGCAGTTTGACATTGGATGTATAGAACGTCGATGGTGTGTACGAGGGCGAAGGCTATACAGAAGAACTAAAGTAAGAGAGAGTGTGTGTAGTAATGAGTGAGGGAGCTATAGTACAATGTGCCGGTTCGCTGAAAGTCTGATCATCGATGACCCGGCAGCGCGGAACGGCCTCTTACATTAAGAGACCCTTCCGTGCTGCCGGGCCATCGATAACCGGGAGCAGGTATCCGGACACGACTGATAGCATGGAAAAGGAAAGTAGATAATCAATATTGTACAATGTATAGCAGAAAAATGGGCACTGGCGGCGTCTGGACGTTCGCCTGCGAATCGATGTCCGATAACGATGCATGTGGGGCAAGGATAAATAGGAAGGCGGGCATTAAGCACTGTGCTACTGTCAGTGCCTTCGCTGATATCTAAGTCAAGCTAAACTTACCGCTCTTCTGGGCCTTCCTCCTGCACCAGCATCCTTTGGGCCGTTTCCCGTCCGCAGAGCACGCAGTCGTATACCGACAAATAGGAAGGCGAACAAATGGCACTGTACTACTGTCAGCGCGCCTTCGCCGAGATCCAAACTATGCTAGACTTACTTGTTCTTTTGGGCTTTCCCTTTGGGTGGTTGACCAAGCCTACTTCCCGTCTGCAGAACACGCGGTCGTACGCCAGAACAGGGCGTCGAGATGGGGTACTCTGTTTATTAGGTGAGCTCGCGCTATGCAAGATATAACAGTTAACTTACATGGATTATACCCATCCCGTGCCACCCCTCTTCTGTGTCTTCCTCGCGCCAGTGGATCCCATCTTCTGTGCCGTGTGCGGCCTGCGCTTCCTCGCTGTTAGCCTGAGGTCAGCCCCAGACCACCAGCTTGGAACTGTGTCCAGATGCCCATTGATCTGAGTGGTCGCCCACTCTGATCTCCCGGCCTGGACTTTTTTAAGTTGTGATGTTTGGGGCCTTACCTGTAGCCTGCGTTGCAGCAGGTGCGGGCTCGGCCCCATACTCACCAGCTCGCCGTTTTCGACGGCGCTGCTGGTATTGGTGCTTGTGCTAGTTTTTGCAAGTGTCTTGTGGTAGCTGTTGGGTGCTGCGCGGTGTAAGATCCGGGCGGGGCATGGGCTTGGGGCATCCCCCAGTAGCCACTGGTAATGTCCACACCCATATTGTTATGGAGGTACTGATGAAACACGTCCATTGAGCAAGGGCACAAGTTCAAAAAAGAATGTACGCACCGGAGCATACCAGAACGGCATTGGGTCTGCTAGTCCGAACCCGCCCGGGCCGATGTCGCTCGCCACTGGTGGGGCGAACGGGTCGACGACACTCGGCCTATATGGCTTGGGTCTCATCCCCGTAGGGCGAGAGGTGGATAGGGGGCGGGGGTTGTGTGGACGACGCTCCCAACACAAGTATTGGGCAAGCTCTTCGCACTGATGGATAGAAACGTCGCAGAAGTGAGAATATGAAGCGAAGACGCTGTTGCGAAGGGCTTCTGATGAGGATGCAAGTACTCTGCGTTGGTTTTGGCCCACCTCCTCTGGGTGTATTTATATCAAGACACCCACCCGCCGTACTTCGCGTGAGTTTACGCTTGATGCTGTAGTGCAGTCCAATCTATTCCATTGACACACCATTGCTGTCAATTTCTATATTAGTTTCTGCTTTCGAGAATGTCACAGTGTCTCCGTTCTAGGAGTATCCCGTAAAAAACCTCATCTTATCCGTAAAGGTGCCATTGTATCTGACCATTTGCTCCTACAGAAGGCCTCATGTCTCCATCCACTCCGGGGCTTGTCGGCTAGAGCATTGATGGCCATGGAAGCATTTACATATTGCGGCGAACAGGCGCCTTTTCTGCGCCTTGTTTTTGTCCATCAACTTTTGCAGTATCCCAGTGGCTCTCTCGACAAATGCCATCAATTCTGGCACTGCAAGTCTAGGCGTTCTCATGCAACGTTCGGTAAAGGCTGTATATGAAGTGTTATAATCTCAGCTTCTGATTCGTTCATCCTGCCGGTCGCGACATTATACTGCAACAGACACTTCCGGTATTACTTTCAAGGGTGAGGGTAATAAGCGAGCCACACGTTGCCGTACCTCGCAACACTGTACCGCCAGAACCTGTCAAAGACAATGGTGGCACTTTTCTGGTGGAGCATAAATGAGGTCTGGCCTCCAACCCTTAGCTGTACGATAGTAAGGAATTCCCTCCTTCAATAAGCAACTACTATATACCCCGAGGGGATGTGCCATGCACATCTGCGTTTTCAACGGGTTGTGTGGGACTCGGGGCCACCGCTCGACCTCAATGCTCACTAGGACCCGAAGATTTATGCCAGTCGTCTAGTTGACTCAATCTCAATGTGCCATGCCAAGTTCATTGAACAAATGACTTGACTGTGACCATGACACAGCTTTATTTCCAAAACACGCGTCGTGTTATTAAAGTCACCAAGCAGTCACAAAGTTGGCACATGTTGCAGTGTTCATGTTGGGGTATCTGCAGTCAGTAGGGCCTGCAGTAGCCCGTTGACTTGGTATAGCCTGGAGGCAACGCCACACCCTATGTTACGGGGCATCATTTTCATTCAGGAGGGCAGCAGAGGTCGAGGTAAAGGACGTCCGAGGCTTAACCCCATCCTGCACAGCGGGCTGAATCTTATGAAATGGCAGCATTGTCAAGGCTGTAATGTAATGCTTGGTTCTGGGTTTTTAGGTGATAATGACGTAGTATGAGTTACTGATGACGATCAGGTGCGGCCCGTGCGGGACGCTCCAGTATCTAAGCTACATTTTGTGTGAGGGGATGCGCAGATGTAATTGTTCTTGATATCATTAACGTGCACCTACGTTTTTAATCATTCTCCACTTTCTCCTCACCCAATTCCCATAGTAGAAGTGACAAGGCTTTTTCGTTTCCATTCTTGTTTTTTCTTATTTGTCTTTTTTCAATCTTCGTTTATTCCCGCTACCGCTAGTTGGGGGTTCACGTAAAAGTCTCCTCCGCCAAAATTCGCGTTTCGTCGGAATTCTCTATTGGATCGTTGTCATGTGAACCTTATAGTGCTCCACTACTTTTCCTCTCGCTGTCAAAGGCAGCATTGCGCGGCGTTATTGAATCTTTTTTTTTAATGATGAATGCCGAGGGGTACCGAAAATGAGTGAGGGTGTCTTGAGATGTCTCTGAGCCTGACATATTGTCGCCAGGTCGTTGCAAGTCAATTTGAACCTCAGACGGAGCGACTGCGGCTGAGTCAGATATACAGTACTAGTAGTGGGTGGGCAAGCGTGCACAAGAAGTGCAGACGAGCACACACCGGCCTGGCGCTCGTTCCATGACTCTTGTGCACGGGGAGGTGGGGACAGCTGGCACGTGCGACGAATTGAGACGCAACTTCTCTATGTCCAAGGAAATCAGATATTTTCAATCCCATTTGTGCCGTCCGGCCTAGTCCAAATACACCCATGTAACGAGATAACGCAGCAATGGCTTCAAGTTCGTGCCATGAACACTAGACTGTGCCTCGACTGCCTCGAGCCATGGTCGTGAGGCCTTACGCGTAACGACAGTGCACAGCACCTTGAGAGAGTACCCTCCACAATGAGGCTTTCCCGCCTACTAGCTGACACAGGTCAACCAGGGCTTTGGTCGATATGAAGGTTTAGTCGTTTTTTCAGGCCAAAATATGGCCTAGACAGACCGATCTATTTTTGGCGAAATGGGGGAAAAGACACGAGTCAGCCTCCGGACCTCCGGAACGGGTCTCAGCTGTGAGTAGGCTACCCCTGGGACAACGCGCACGCCTGCTAGTTTGGGCAGGTTGTATGACCGGTAGCTTGCGCTAGCGGTTGCGTCCAGAGGGCGCTCCGCCCCAATACCCACTTAAAGCCCGGCTGCATGAAGCCAGACCCAGTCAACCAGTCTTTTATTGTGTAGGGCCACGTGGCCGCGCGCAGGACACGAAGAACGGGACTGGCAACGATTCGCAGGAGAGGACGAAAGGTGGGCTGAAATTTTTCGAGCTGTCAACGGGCGAGGAACGTCCGAAAGACCCAATGACTTTGAGGACTGAGATACCACCACACGAAAGTACTCATGCGATGATGCGGATAAGTTGAACGCCTGCATCCTTACTGGCAAGCCTGTCAGGCGTGAGTGCGAATGAGATGTCGCAAATGCATCAACCCGACAACTCGGCATTGTCGTCTTCCCCCTCCTCATCAGAGTAGCCAGAATCTTCTCAGAGGTACCCCGCCGCCCGTAGTAGCGTGCTGTGACGGCATCCGCTCTTACACTTGTGTTCTGTTCGCCGGTGGATGGAGCGTGACAGCTCCTGCCATCACAGTTGGCAGCTACGGCCTCCAAGTGAAAAGTTTTGACGGCTTCATTAGCCCCTCTAGCGCTCGTGTGACATCCAGCACAACCAGTGCCCGGATGCAGTGAACTCGCCACTGCCGCGGATTGTCTATTGGGTAGTGCAACCAACAAGAACTTAGTGCAAGGCCATTGCTTCTGGTTGGGTGTGAGGGGGGTGCGATGGGAGCGAGCATCTCGGGATCAGCATGCCATTTCATTAAATTAGCGCCTCTGTATAAAATATGAATCATACCATCTGCTGGTCGCCTGCATCCTCATAAGAGCACCATCATTGACGTGAATGTCCATTGATCGAAATGAAGGTAAGAACTTTCCATTGGGATTAAGCATCTTCGTCACTGGACTCCTGCATACCCTTCCTAACCTCTTCAACCCACGCTGTCTGGAATTCCTTGACTCCTCGCCCGCTGCTGATGCTGAGAGCCTCAAGAGGCACCATGTTATGCTGATGGGCAGGCGCATTGCGCGTCGCCGCGGGATGTGCCGGGGAGTCTATCACCCGTAGAACCGGGGGCGCATCTATTCGCCCTGCAAGCATGTCGCGCAGCTCTTCGTAGTTGAAGAGGAGTGGGTCGGTGCGAGGCGCGTAAGGATTGAAGTCAAGAATATGGAAGCGGATTAGGTCGCGGGTCAAAAGAATATCAAAAACATCTACAGGAAAACGCAAGTTGGCTTCCGATTGGCTCGAGAGCTGAAGGAGAATGGAAGACGTACAATGATCGGTGGACGCCCATATCGGCTTCACGTGGGTGCCCCAATGGCTTTTCACTGAGTTGACGATTTTCGCCTGTGTGGCAGGCTCGTTCAGAAAACCATAGAAGTTGTTGTCGCGCTGTGAGATGCCTGAGGCGGGTCTTTGCGTCAGAAGAGTCTCTTTTGTCCGCATGTAATGCGTACCAATCAATCGACCATCGCGCACAAAACAACGCATCTCACGGCCGCGATCTATAGGGTACCATTTTCGCAGGACAAGCTCCAACTCGTATGGAAGCTGGTCATTTTCAGCATCACGCGACGAGGCACCACATCCTTCAAACACAGCCTCGGGATCCAGATCATGTGTAATAAAGTCGGACGACTTCAGCAGGAGATACACATCCGCCGGAGAAGTGCACTTGAGAGGCGACGATGCCGGGAGTAGCCATGACGCATCCTAGGATAAGCACAAACGTCATCATCACCCACAGGGACGACGAGAACAGACGACGGGATGGGAGGACCTTGGGGGACGAAAAGTTGAGTTTGGGGAACACAGCACCATATTCGTGGATTGCATCTCGGACACGTTCGTCTAGCCCGGGAAACGCAAAATGTGGCACCTCCTCGTCTTCGTCCTTATCTTCATCCGGTCCACTCTCGTCCTCGATTGTGCTCTTCGCAGGCCTAGGGAAAACGGCCCCACCGTTGAGCCAACAGTCTCAAACGTTCGATGGACGCACGAACACGTCTTCGGATCCGTGCGGTACAAAAACGCCGTCCGCGTTCAGGTAAGCACGGAATGCTGGGTCCAGCGGGCGTATGACAGTAGACTTGATGGTGAGAGCGGTGAGCGCCGGGTACCATGACGAGAACTGGAACGAGAGTATTTCCTGCCGACTGATTGACGGGAAAAGTGGCGGCTCTGGCGGTACCATAGATCACAACGAAACGACGCTGATGATCCGGTAACGCTATTATACTGCGCCACCCGCAAGCAGCAACTATGCAAGCTTAGCCTGGAGTGTTGTTCAGGGGTGAAGCAGACTCGGACGGTGGCTGTATCCGCCGCCACTCCCCCCTCATGCACAGGATGTGGCCAGGAGTCATAAGAATATTGTACGTGACACGGCCTCAGGTCTATCTTACAATACCAGCGCATAACGACCTCGACCTCGCACAGGTCAGAATAGTTTGGGAAGTGGATCGAAAGCGAAACGTCAAAGAGAAGTAGACAGAAAACTGTACACCCCAAGTCTTCGGCTTCGAAGCATTGTTGGAGGCATCGTCATTCAAGACCAATAACCAAATCTATGTTCCTTAGCTTATACAAGAGTCGCTCTACCGCTGTCATGTTATAATATTAACGCTCATCTCCAACTCCTGCTCTTTGTAGGCCAGCTAAAGCAAAAGACAAGCTCCTCCTAAACGACTACTTGTCAACTTCGATCCCAGAGTCACTCGTAGCGTTATCAACGAAGACAGGACGCGTCGTGGCAAGACCTTTCGCGTTCTTGTAAAAGACGACGTCACCCTCATCCTCGACGAACTACAGCCACCACATCAATGGTTGAAAGGCATAGTAAAACGCGGGACTATACCTTGCACTCCCGGAAAACACGGTAAACTTCCTTCCATCCACCCGGCGCACCTTCCAGCTTGATTCCGAGTGGTTCAAGGCGTCGGCGAAGAGCATCCGTTGCCTCCCACCTGAGAGTTCCGTTAGCCCGATGTTACAGCTCGACTTAATTGCTAACACCACTTACGCATTGTAGTGCGGAATCTTGCTTGAAATATGGTGTGCAACGTGAGTCTCGGATATGCCATGGGTCGCACATGCTCCAATCCAGCCCATGAACGCACCACAATCACCAAGGAGATTGCGATCAAGCGTAGCGAGAGCACCACGGACAAAAGTGAACTCTGAAGCACGGTAATGCGGAAGAAATGGATCGGTGTGCTGAAGGAACGTGATAAGGACGAGCCAATGGTTTACCCTAAGTGCACATTGACCCGTAAGCATCAAGATTGCGGATTAAAAATTAAAAAAAAAAGCGCTGTAAGATACCAACCAGAGGTAAGGGACAATGTAAACACGTAATACTTCGAGAAATCCGCTTTTGACTATCCAAGTAGCCAATCCACCGAGCCAAATAAGAATACCAACATCCGAGAGCACTATTTGACCATACTGATGAGAAGCAAAAATGACAGAACTGGGCTTGAAATCTTCGGCAAGTGAGTGGAAGAAAGGAAAACATTTCTACAACATGGCTTACGGCTTGTGCCCTGGGGGTAACGCTTCTGTCCTGATGAATTCATGATAAGATATAATGGCCATCCAAAGAGCTATGGGGACATAACATTAGCAGCTGACTTCAAGAATACAACATCAAGCCAGTTTTATCGATTTCATAGATCAAAGAAGCACCTCACCAAGTACGAAGCAGCATTGAGCAGAGAAACTATGGGCGATTCTCCCAGTGCATCCCACAGCTCGTTCATAACGTCATTGGAGATCGAAGCACCTCGAACATCCTCCTTCTCAGAATCAAACCCAGGCAGGCCAATCTGTGACCTTGTCTTGGGTACGAAAACCTGATCTTGAGTCATATGCCCAGTTGAAGCATGGTGCTTTGAGTGAGAAATACGCCAAGAGTGATACGGGACCCCAAGACTAGATAGATCGACAAAAACATATGGTTAGGGTCATAAGTGTCTTAAGGTAGAGCAACAAACCCGGAGTGAAGTAGCCAGCCAACCGTGTTGTTGATGATCTTGGATTCAGAAAATGCTTGGTGTCCACATTCGTGTGCGATGACCCAAAGGCCGGTTGCAACCAGGCCAGCTGCGAACCCGTAGAACGACCAGAGCGAAAAGCGGACGAATGGGTATAGAAGGGGATGGGGAAGGGCAATACGGTTGGGGTCCACCAACGAATCAAGATAGGTTGCGGTCTTGTAAATACACCCGAGAAGGAAAAAATCCCATACGCTGCAGAGGATTATGTAAAACCCAAAAGGCAATCCGTTGGGGTTGCTTACACATAGACCGAAGAGCGCAACGCCGACCTCTTGAAGCAGTGTGCACTGTATTGCCGATGAAAAAACGCGCTCCACGACGCGTCGAAGAATTAAACCTACGGAATGGCAGAGAGTATATCCCTCACAGTGAGGTCAGGAATGAGAAATTGGTTTTGTTCCACAACGGATGTCACGCCGTCGTGTGATACAGTCTTCATGGTGTTCGGCGAAGAAATAAAGAAAAAGGCAGAATAATGTCTAGAAGAAATCTATGGCCCTTGGGCTGATTATGACAAGTGGGGAGCGGGGCTGAGCGACCTTCCGAATCGTTGGTGGTTGAACAAAACAAGACGGGATGCCAACTCGACGGTTTTATGGGGTAAAGAGCCGCCTTTAACCTCGGTCACTTCCGGACCGCCTAAATCTTTTTGAAACGCCGTTCCCTATCTTCTCCTTGCTTACGTAAGCTACACTACCTCCTTCTGAATTGCCAAATCACACGCTGCCAGCTGGTGCTTCGAACCTTGCTCCTAACTCAAGTTCAGTCTATGCGTGTACCCTTTGCAGTAGCCCCTGGAAAAGAGTCTAGCACAGTCAGAACCAAGCGAGCAGAGCAATACTAATTAAATGCCCCGAGGCCACGCCGATTAGTCCTTGCAGAGTCAACTCTATGGGGCAGCCCGTCATCCATCATGGTATCAGAGATAACTTCTTGCACTGGCCGTTGCTGCGTGCTCTCACAAGATATATATATCTAGATGAGCTACAATTAAAGCTTCAGCTGCGATCCCATTGCTTCTATCCCCACAGTGATCTCCGTTACTGGCCTTAGTAGAGTACACTAGAAACGAACATGATTAACAACTACCTGTGACTTAGAAGAAGCTTAGTCAGCAGTTCCATGCACGAGAAAAATGTCCCTTCATGCGACTTCAAGTAAATACACGTGAGAGGGGATTAAATGGTGATGCGAGAGAACATGTGTGGGCAAAGGGGTGTCAGCGTTCCCCTGCCTTGGCGCGAGTCCTGACTGGGGAAACGTAGTGAGCTGAAACGCGTGGATAGGGACGTTGTGCAAGCGCCCCGTTTCGCGCGCAGATGACCATATGCATGCGGAGGGGTTGTACAGTGCAGGAAACGTGAGCGACAACATTACCCTTGTCCAGGGTGCAATAGGTGGGGCACAGGGAAGGGCGGGAGCGATGGGCACGGGCGTTGTACGTGCGCGTAGTGGTAGAGGTGCGCCTCATGGACCTTGCTCTATTGAGGCTAGTACTATTCCCTCGTACCCCGTACGTAATAGAGCCTCAAACAGTCGTAGTAAGTAATAATTGTAGGTGCGACGGGTGATGATGATGAAATTCTATAGCTAACGTGATGCAGGCGTAATCTACAGTACGCTAAGACACACGGCTGGCTCAATCCGGCAGCGCGCAAATTCAAGGGTGGATACGGTAGGGGGTTTCATGCTTAAGGGGTCTGGGGAAAGACGCCAGGGGCTTTGCGACAGGTGGGATTATTGGGAATGTTGGGAGCTGCAACTGTGCGTATGGCTGATGGATGTGATAGATGCAGTGTTGGCATGCGTACCTGGTTTCTCCGGTAGGCTCTCAGCCTTGAATTGCCTGGTGGGGCTTCCCATCGATGCCGGTGATGCAAGGCCGCATGGGGGCCAGGCACATAGTTGAGAGGGGGCAATCCTCACCCCTTTCCCCACATGCTCTCGCCATTACAATCGCTATCTCTGCCACCAACGGCATCGTTGCCGACTCCACGACAGTCGCACTACCACCGCTGCCTCGCCTACCAGCCGGTGTGTCGTGCTCAAACCCTGGTGAGTAGGAGTGTACCCACCCTGACCCACCACCTCTCACTGGTGACACAACACTCGCAGTAATACCCTGCACACCCTACACAACACAGAGCGGGTACACCTTGCCCACCCGCGGTGCCCGCACAAGCGCTACATTACATAGCGCCCATCATCGTCCTCGAACTACAGTGAGTCCATCTGTGCCTGGCCTGCCTCACCACCTTCGCTAATGGGATAACACCGAAGTACCCTGCCCACCCACCTGCGTTGCACAACATGGCGCGGGTACACCGCAGCCAGTTGGTTGACGAACCCATTCAGGCTCTTGCCCGGTGGTCATATTTCCGCCTGCCAAATTAGCATGTTTTGCTACGAAAGAAGAGCGCTGCAGGATGATCCGGGGCGTAGTCCAAACCCGAAAGGTAGTAATACCGGAACGCAAATAAAGAGAAAAAGAACGCGGGTGGGTGGCGCGCACGAGAACATATAGGATGAACGTATGAGAAAAGGCTAACAAACGACTTGACAAACCCGAAACTCCTGGCGAACAGGTCAGTAATCCGAATCGACGTCCAGATCCCCACCATAAAAAATCTGCCATAGTCCCTGCACAATCCCTGAGACTGGCAATCAAAAGGAAAAGTGTCGTCCAGCGCGGGGACTTGTCTCGAAACGCGGTTCGAGGCTGGGAGCGGGTCTGCGACTATGCGGAGTCACAAAGCCCCGAGCGTCGTTTAATGCAGGGACTCATCTCGAAATGTGGTTGAAGGTTGAAAGTAGGTCTGGGACTACGCAGGATAACGGGACTGTTCACGCTCAGCGGCATGCTGTTCACCAACCTGCAGTCGCCGTTCTTCTTCAGCGACTGCAGGTGCGTCTCGCTGAGCATGAGTAGCCACGTTTAGAGCATAAATTCTATAGGAAAATGGTGTCGTCCTGGCGGCCGGGCTGCTCTCATACCTCGGACAATTCAGCCACTCATGCAGGCAGAGAGAGTTCATTGAGTTACAAGGATGGACTCTGGGGCGATCAAGTAGGAGTAGGTGTATGTAAACAGTTTGTCGAATTTTAGTTGCGCATTTATAGCTTCCACCCACCGGGGTTAAACTTCCGCAGTAGCATCATGTTCAAGGCAACCTAACTTGCATATCTGATTCGAAGACAGGAGGAACCTATTTACCTCGGGGTAGTTATTTGCCGATGCTGACCCCATGATCGAGCCGGGGCCACAGTAATTCCTTCGTCAGAATATGTTCTAAGGTTTCCTCGGCGCCGTTGTATGCCCGTGATGTACCAGCACAGCACCGCTGTCAGCACGGGCGCATGCTGCCGCCCAGCGCGGGTGGTATATACTGCCGACTGCGAACGCCCGTACCGTATCAGCACAGTGCGGGTGCACGCTGCCACCCACCTAACGGCACGCGCATTGTGCCTGCACCCACATTCCGTGTTAGGCAGGTCGGCTGTTGCCAATGCGCGAGTTCCAGTCCATCATATGATTTTTGATTTCTGTCATAGCTTTGTTGTACGTCTCTTTCCCCTCAGTGTCATTGGGACTGAGCTATGCTTTTAGGAAGCAGATACCCTAGCCTGTTTCTTTTAGTTCCAACATATCCTACTCCGGCTATGACTATATCATAGCGCACTGCTAGTGGACAACTACTTCGACGCACTAACCAATACAGTGCCAGATCCGATCAAGTTTGAAAGCATCGACCACCTATTGTGGATGTTTTGAAACGGTGACTGGGCAAAACATTTTGCCAAAAAAAATAATACAAATCAAATTGCGGATTGATGCAGATACAGTCAAAATAGATATATAGATATGGTCACGGGATCACTTCAAGGCGCCGTGCAACCTCATCCAAGAATGCTATGCCCAACTTCGTCAGTGTCCGCGACGCTGATTTGTCGACCAAAGTTCCAAATTCGGCCACGAGATCCGCCAGCGCCTTGTTACTTTGCGCCTCCTGTGCCCGCATCCAGATCGTGTTGACCTGCCAGCGTCGGTCCAATTGGTTCTGCGACGAGCCTGCGATGCTCTCGCCTGCGGATGTTCTACCCCGTCCACTCCGCGTCCGCGACGTGCGCAGCGGCACAATGAACACCGAGGGGTCTGCAAGCTGCTTGTGCAGCGCGTCCAGAAATGAGAAACCCTCCCGCGTCAGCGTCCGCGAGCCCGTGCTACGCAACACCTCGGCGAACTCAAACACGAGCGAGGACAATGCGTAGTTATCCGTCGCTTCTGTCGCAGATTTGGATAGCCGCATAAGTCGTGTCGCTTTAGATTGCCGTGTGGGGCGCGGGCGATCCTCGTCTGAATTGCTACTGACGTCGATGGTAGAATTACCTTCCGGCGCGGGCGCGGGTGCGGGCTTGATAGGTTTTTTCATAGGTAGGGTCTCTTTCTGCGTGCCAGCCTGCTGAATGTTCTTTCTGTCGCCCAGTACTGGTCGCTCGCCAAGTTTCATATCAGCAAGACATTGGAGTATGACCTGGATCTGATTAGCTTCCATTCGCTGCGTCGGTTGCGGCGGCTGTCAGTCCAGCAAGAGGTCAGACATGACAAACACCATCTACACATCACTCACCTTCGGAGTGGCAGGAGGCGGCCACACAAACTGGTCGACATTCGTGAAGCCATTGTCTTCCGCGAGCCCACGGAACTGATCCACCCAGCACTGGTAATCCGGTTCCGCAGTGAAGGGGAGGCCTCTACAATACAAGAGGAAGCTTTGGAATTCTATTGGCATGCTGCGGCATAGCTGCTCCGGTCTTGCATCGCGTTTTTCACGTTTCAGCCGCTCGTGTGCTGTGTCAGTTTTGGGCACGCCGTTACGCGTCCAAGGAAGCCCTCCTGGCGTGAGAAGGTGTATGAGCAGCAGTGCAGCAGCTTCAAGGTCGTCTCTCCGGGCGTGCTCTGCGAACAAAACATAGAGAGATCAAGTACCCCTCCCTGTTCTGGGAGAATTAAACTTACCTTTGGCGCGGCAATGCACATTCACGCTCGAAAACCAGTAGTTGCCAATGAAGTTCCTCTTCGTGACATGCTTGATGTGTTTTCGTGTCTTTGGATCCAGGTACATTTTGGCGAATCCGAAATCGATCATGTATATTATATGTTCGTTTGGTGGGAGGCCAATAACGCAGTTACCGAGTTGTATATCGCGATGCAGTATCCCGCGCGAGTGCATGAATTCGAGCCTAGAGATCTTGGGCGCCATGCAAGGTATCAGAACGCGACGTCGATACACGATGCCCGGAAAGATGAGATGGGTAGGATGAAGGGGGCTAGAAACTAAGCATGCTGTGACACTGACCAACTGTATTGCGATAGAGCAGACCGATCGCAAATCCATCACCTCCTTGTTGTTCTTCCGGTATATCGAGTCGAGGCTCTTTCCTAGCAGACTCATGGCAAGGAAGTCGTACTCCCCGTGTATTCCAGAGGCGTACATAGTAGGTATGCCGACACCACCTTGCAGAACAGGATAGATTTTGCGCTCTATCGGATTTGTTGGGTACTCAACATCGGCGCGCTGGACTTTCAACGCGACTACCTGGCCGTTATGAACATGATGTGCTTTAAAAGTTGAGCCTGTACCGCGCATGGACCACGATTACACGTGCATTGTTAATAGAAGTAGACTCTTGATGAACGGAAGGATATACCAGATACGCCAGAACCAAGTAGCGGACCGAGGGCATAGTTGGCGATGAATGGAGGATATTGTACCATGGATGAGAGCGAGTGGGTATAGCAGATTATGTGCGTAATGGAATCGAAGATCTGTTAAGAACGTGGGCAGCACGCGTTTTATTTGCGCAGCTCGTCTCTCCGCGTGTAGCAGAGGGGCAGATGGTGGTACAAATCGATAAGCTTTAAGCAATACAGTTGAGATACAGGTTTGGGGACACGGTCGTCGGCTTTCATGGGCGCAGGATATCCACACAGAGATGGCTGGTTACTTGCCTGTTGTTCTGTCACGGGATGTTCAGAACGCGGTCCCGTGCGTTTCACGTGGTCTTCACGCGAGCGATATTGTTGGTGCGCCTGGCGGCTTTCATGCTGTCTTGCAGCTTTAATATCGTTGACAACATTCTCAGGTGTGAACGCAGGTGACTCTGTTTGGGGTGTTGGTGCCAAGTTCGAGACAGGGCCTCCGGTGCCCACCATCGCGGACTCGCCCTCTTTGGGGTCGTCGATGCACTTTATGACCCTTCCGTCAGTCGGCAATGAGGGACTCTCACAAGGCGTGCAGGACATGATTTTCGGGCGACAAGAGTGGACTACCCTATGCCCATGGTGGCTTTCAGACGGTCCGTCTCCATGCACAAGTGCAAAAGGTCGATAATCGGGTAACATATCCAAAGAACTTTGTGTATGGGGAATGGGATAACGTCGAGCACAGCAATGTAAGGACGATCTGTGGGCTACCCTCATTGGGGTGACTGTCTGTATTTCATCGATTGGTTGAAATGCAGGTTCACTAGCGGTCTTAAAGATCGGCACTTTTATTCATTAAAAAGATTGTTTATAGTCCCAGTTACTAGTGTGTCTGCATCATAGGTCTGGACATACCTGTTAGAGTTATCCTCATCTGCCTCTGTTCTACATTGGAATTAGGCAGCCTTGATTTGGCACTGGCAGATTCTATTCTGATTCCCAGACCATTTTTGTTTGGATTCTCTGCAAGAGTGGGATTACGATCAGCCAGATTGTGCTTCTGAACTGGCCCTTAATATTCCACCAAAAGGAATAAGTAATAACCTATGTTCAAGCTAGTAAGATGAAAGGAGAGTAGCCTCCACTGTGCCAGTGTCATAACTGCCATTGCCTTCGTTGCCATAAGACTGGTGCCAGGCTTACAGCTGCATTGTGTTTATGCCAGTGGCCCAGTGCAGTGACTGACACTATCCCCATGCTAATCATCAATGACTGAAACTACATCAGCACAAAAGGATACAGTCAGACAATATGGTTGACCACTAGTATAACACAAAATAATTGACATTGTTGGAGATCAGGTTATGGGCCCTGACTGTGCTACTGGCAGCTACAAGTTTTAGTGGTTGCGTCTTCAACAATGAGTATCTTCTTAAGTGATTCACTCTCATCTGAATCAGCAGCACCCATTCGCACCAGTAAGGGTCCAATTTGGGAACTGACGACAAGAGGAATTCAGAGTGAATCACTTGGAATATTCGTTGTAACTTCTAGAACTTGCAGCAGTCAGTGGGTACAGTCATGGCCAATAACCTGATCTCCAACAGATACTTCTACAAAAACCCACCCCTGATCAAAGATGCGGACAACTGCAGAATCAGACAGGTACAGTTTCTTTCCCGTTCTGCCACTAGACGGCCTCCACACCATAGCGGTTCGACTTTGCACTCAACTCTGTTTGACGTTGCAAGGCAACCGGAGCGTCCAACATCTCCATTTTGATCTCCACAAGCTGAATCGTTTCTGCCAAAGCGAAGGTTTTGTCATCGAGCAGCTCGGACAGCTCTTTCTTGTTATGAACCGTATACGACTTTGGCGGTGACAAGTCCGAAGGTCCTAACACCGACAGCAACTGCGTCCATTTCCTGGCGAGCATCAGTTGTCACGTGATGACAGTCTGGCGGAGAGTCAGCCATACCAATTGTTGATGTCATTGTACTTTCGGTAGGCGCCGTGGAGGAATCTTTCGACGGTGTAGCCGCTGTTGTTGAGCAAGAAGATGATGGGTTTGACGTTCAGTCGCATCATCGTCGACAGTTCTTGTGCAGTCAATTGGATGCTACCGTCTCCGATGAACAGTATGACGCGACCAAGTCCTAGGCCGCGCGCTGCGATTGATGCACCGAGTGTACTTCCTAGGAACGGCGACCAATTAAGCTACATCAAACAGACGATGCCCAGATACAACATACCAACTGTCCAGCCGATGCTGCCCCACAAAATCTGACTCAGGTACACACTATCGCGTGGCAGAGGCACATCAAGCACACCGAAGGCAGATGTACCTGTTTCCGATACAATGACGTCCTTTTCACGGAAGAACCCCGCCATACGAGGCCAAAGATATGCATGCGAGATCTTGTCTCCATAAAGATCATCTGTCGGAATCATCGTGCGGAAAGGAGGGACATCAGCCTGGGGAGATGGGGAGTAGTTGCGGAGACGTGAAGTAAGCTTGGGCAGAAGCTCTTTCATGCCGATACCTGGATAGAGGGCATACCGCACTTTGGTGTGATCCGAATGGAGCTTGTTTATTCTGAGTCGGCAATGTGCGTGGGGATCTCAAGAGGAAGCTTACCTCGATGGAGTTGGCCTGAGGGATTCGGTATGTAAAGTTTCCCGTATTGAAATCAGACTTCAAAGCACCAACATACAGCAAGAGTGCTGCCGATTCCACTTTTTCTTTTATAGCAGGGTGGGAGATGGAACCTATATAAATCTGAACAAAGTTAGTATCAGACAGTAGATACGATAGACAAATAAGGACGTGCCCCGCCGTAGCGCTCATAACTCTCGGGCACAGCCGACTTGCCCATCGGGGCAGAATAAACTGGGAAGCCGGTGCTCTGCAACAACTCAAGGACCTCTTTCGTCACATGGTAGCGGATAGCACATGCATCCACGAGAACAACGACACCGGTTCCAGCCTTCTTGATAAGAGAGACGATTTCGTCCAGCACGTGATTCTCAACGTCCGGATCATTTGGAGAAAGACTGGTGGAAAGGGACCTGTCAAGCTGGCTGCGAGGTATTTTGTCATGAACGAGGTCTGTCGGGAGCATGAGATATACTGGACGGGCCTGAAATTTTCGAAATCAGCGTGCTTTCGCAAAGCCTGCAGAAGAATCCTACAGAAATAACACAGTCTCTTAAAACACGATCAATCTCTGAGGCCGCCGTATCCTTGCTCATGAGGCAAGCTTGTGAACAAGTGAACTGTTGAGCGGCCTGGAGGTATGCATCATACCTGAAAGACAGGATCGGAAAATACACCGCTATGTTCAATTCTGAGAGCTTACCTTCCGTCGCCGAGAGTGTGGTGCAGCATTGACTTGCTCTTTTGTTGAGAAGTGCTAGGTACACCAACAATATGAACTATGGGGACGCGCTCGGAAAATGCTACAATATGATATGGGTATACTGAGTATCTTCCGACAAGCCATGATCACACACCTCCCGCAATCCCGTTTATGGCGCTGAGCTCCCCGACACCAAAGCTAATCACGTTATTTCATGCTAAATAAATGATTTTTGCTGGAAAAGTCGATATGCACGTACGTGGTGAGTAGGGCACCAACACTGTGTTGGTTAACTCTTGCATAACCGTCCGCAGCATATGCAGCGTTAAGTTCGTTACTACAAAAGGGGGGATAAACACGGTGAGCTACGTGCTAAAGACGATGCGCACCAATTTCCAATCCAGTCGATCGACTTGTGGTCTTCTACTGAATCCTGAGTGACGAATAGATTTAGTGAACGGCGCTAAAAACGCGCGAAACTGCGCCACTCACAAGGAATCCTGGAGACAACAGTGAGAGAGAATACTAAAAGAAAAGATATTAACGCACCCAAGTTGAAGTCTCCAGGAACTCCAAACAGAGACTGTTCAACAGAGTTCAACAGTAGCGCCACGGAGGCGATGATGAAAACTAACGGTGACACCAAGTTGGGCCAATCTCTCGAGAAGATAGTTTCCAACGGTGATGGTTTCGGAGGTTGTATGCGAAGGGTTTGACATGATTATAAGTTACTGGCTGAGAAACAGGAGAGAGGGAGCTACGATAGAGCGATGGAGAGCATATATACTGAGGATGTTTAGGGGAGCGTCATGATGACGCTGTTGAACTATACAGTACGGTGGAGCTGTTGGAGCCTCGGCACTAACACTTGGGGCGATTGAACCATGACGATTGCAAAATGATAGTTATTAGCGGAGTAAATCACTCCTGTTACACATGAGTTGACGAGAAACGATGTTGTGACCCCTGAGTGACTGAATTGGACAAGAGCGGTACGTGTTGAATAACCTGGGCGTTTGAAGCATTCGGACCCCGAATCAGGGCGTTGACATCACGCCTGTCTTCCAAGAATGGCATGCAAGTACAGCGTTCCCTTTGGGCGGGTAAGGCTCTGAAGCACGATGGGCGTCTACTTGCCGCCACGAGGTATCATTCTTGATGACAGTTCATTTCTCTCCAGGTCCAGGACGACGAGACCTTTATTATTCTCTACAGGAGCTTACTGGTGTCCGACATATTTCAAAGGAAGCGGAACACTAGCCTCCACAGAGCGGGATGCACCTGAGTTTCGGCCCTTTATGTCCCGCGTGCGCTATGCCAAGTACCTCACCCTTGTTCAGACCTAGAGTAGGAAAGTCGAGGCGCCGCAATGCTGATGCCCTGATCTGGACCTCATCGCACACCAGTTCCTGGTTATCTCATCTTGCGCCCAGGACGAACAGGCCCGGCCACGGTGAGAGATTAGACATTCGCGATTCTCGACGCCCATCTTCTTGGGCTCGTTCCTCTGATCCGAGGCCCAGACTCCCCCATTCATTCTACTACCTCCCGTCCACCCAGTCCACCCTGCGCGTCACGCCTTCCTGAGAAAATTCGCTGCACCCCGTTGCGACCTAGCGTACCTGCTCGATATGCGCAGCGCAGCGCTCCCATTCGACGCCGGCAAGCCCGTGAATATGCATATGCGAGTCGAGGTCCCGCCGGGACCCGTCTGCAACCCCCATTGCATAATCTCCGCGCCACCCCCTCCCTTCCCCATGTGCGTCCTGGTACTTCTCGCTCTGCATCAACTACCGCCGTTTGCCCGACAAAGGCGCGGCTCTAACTTGTGTTCCACAACGGCGTACACGACATCCCTCATCCCCCACTGCTCGATTATCTCTTTGAGTGCCTCGAAGCGTGTCATAACGAGGACCTTCTGCACCGCGTACTCGTTGTTGCGCTTCTGCAGTATACAAGACTCGCTCCCGAACACGATGCATCGGTATCTGCACCGGTATCTGCACCAGCACGGTGGGTCGATAAGCATCGGCCGCCTTCCCTTTGGTCTCGACCTAAGGATCCTACACGGCGTCTTTGCGCGACATTAGCTGGGCACACCCTAGTACTAGTGACCGATCTCTTCGGATCCCCTGTATCTCGTCGAGCCACAGCCACAAGGTTCACAACTCTGACGATAAGTTAACACGCCATTTCTCAATATCTAGGCGCTACACACGCTTCCTCCGGCGTCATTCTTGTGTTTCAACATCCAAAACTTCGATCTTAGTCTGCCCCGAGGGTCTGTCAACGTGGCCTCACACCGATGTACGGATCGATGTACCCAGGCTCCCCTGTTGATCTGGCGTGTGCGTCCCTGGACATATGTTTCGCAGCCTCTCTATTGGCCCCCGGGGTTCCATAACAAGTCGAGTGCGGGCCGAAACGGCAGAACTCATGATGTTTGGATCCCGATAATGTTGTGCCGGTATATGCCGTACCCGGTGCGATGTAGCGGTTCCAGAACTCGGACCACATTTCCGTCCAGTGACAAGGTGTACGTATGGCAGATGGATGGCCACAACGGGCCGTCCTTTTAGTGCTTAGTGTACAGTATGTATACAATCAAGAGCGTACCAGGTGCAGCAAGAACGACATATTGACGAAACCTGTGGTCCTGAACCAGGGCATAGACACAACGACACGGGGGCCCCCGGTGGTAGAGCAAAGAAAATAACAAAAAGTGAAGGGGGGAAGTATGTGAAGAATTGGTAGCATACAGATGCAGATGATGGGCGAGTCCATGTTGGAATTGGAGC
Organism: Albatrellus ellisii; assembly: GCA_003314395.1. NCBI lineage: Eukaryota > Fungi > Basidiomycota > Agaricomycetes > Russulales > Albatrellaceae > Albatrellus > Albatrellus ellisii. The sequence goes on from QLPN01003842.1 coordinate 59,183, forward strand.
AGACACAATAGTACGTGGATGACGGTCCTCTGGCAAGAATGGCGAAACCGACCAAAAAAATGACGTGTCATGTAGGGTTGTGAAGAGATATAGCCCCGCCACACAGAATCAATGAAATCGCAATCGCTGCCCGAGCGTGTTTCCAAGTTCGACTGCATTATGGGCCAAGAATTGAGAGCACCCGACGATAGCGACATCCTCCAACGAACATGGCTCTCGCAACCCTCTCCTCGCCGCCGCATCCGTCACCGCCACCCGCAATCGAATGGCCTCCACAATGGCTTCCCCGCTCAGCCGCTGACAATTGAGGAGCTCGAGACTCGTTAGCCGAGGAAGCATGACACGCTGCTCCATCGAGTTGTCCATGGCCATGGGCTCCTCCGCGGGGAAGGCACTCTGGATGCCGTCAGACACCCGGACCACCCACGGCGCAAGCATGCGCACGACGCGGTCCGCCATGTCCGACGCCACTATACGGAACTCCTCCAGCTCGGACGCATGCTCAAACAGCCACCGGAAGTCCTTCGTACGCATGTCAGCATAGTCCATCTCGAGCACGCGCAGGGGCGGATCGCTCCGTCGTAGAAGGCTGCGCAATCCCATCCCAGTCGCATGATCGCTGTACGGAGACTGAGAGAAGTCGGGCGACTCGTCATCGCTGTCGCCATCCTCGAGCTCGTACTCGTACTCGTGCCTGGTTGCCGCTTTAGCAAGAGGGTTATGGAAAAGGGACAAAGGTGATAGTGATTGAATGGGAGACAGAGAATTCTGTGCTTCTGGCGCCGGCTCTTGGATAGACGAGCGCTGCCGGAGATACGGGTTGTACACGAGGAACTTGCGTTCGATATTCATATGCTCCAAATATAGCTCTCTCAACGCTGGCGTATGCAGATGCGATAATATGATGCGAGTGCATAGCGTGCTGTGCAAGACGAGCGAGCGCAAACGTGGCAGACTGACGATGGGCGGCGGGTTCTGAAAATCCTCGGGCCGAGGGTCAGCATCAAGCATTATCCCCGTGAAGGAAAAGAACTCGAGCTCGGGACACGCGGTGAGGAAGTGGAGCAAGTCAACAGGGTGTATGTTCAGAGTTGACGAGCCATCTTGGATGAATAGCGAGACGAAGCGCACAGGTGTCAACTCGATAGGACGCGGGAGACGGGTCACGAGGACATCCATGAACAAGAGATTGGAATTCAACGAAATCGTGTAGGGCTTGAATGTGCCCGTCTCGAGAGCGACGCCGCTCTGCTGTGAAGCCTGCAGCTGGAGCTGCTCCGCGATATCGTCCACCTCGCTGGGATCGACGACATTGATGTCCAGTTGTTCAGGCTTGGGCTCGCCACCACCACGATCCCAGAACTCTGCGAAATGGACCTGTTCATCTTTCTTTCCTCCAATAGTGCACGACCTCCAACGATCGAGGTGGAGGAGGAAGGGGGAAAGCAGAGGCAAGATGTTGTCCCGAGAAGCGACGTTGACATCGACGTCGAAATCGAGCCCTTTTGAGCGGTCCAAAAAGGTGTGCGCAACACGGTTGGCGGCGGGGAGGGAGAGCGAGAGGTCGTCGAGGACGGCGAGCTGGTAGATATAGGGAGTGTGGTCGAGGATGGACTTCCAGCGCTTGGACACCCTGGCAAGGCTGATAGGGATGGTAGCGGACGAATGAGCACAGTAAATGAATATTTCTATGAGGAGTTCGGCGGGGAGACGGTCCATGAAAGAGTAAAAGCAGGCGTCTGAGATGTGAAGAGGGAGAACGTGTGTGGCGAGGGCGTCAACAGAGGGGGAAGACATAAGGATTGGAGGGAGTAAGAGAGGCGGAGATGTCAATGGCCTGCGCGACGCAGCCGTGGGAAGACCTGCTTTGCACTGCGGGGTAGCAATGACGACGGGCGCTGTATTCATCTGGGAGCCACTCAATGATGATAACATGTCCGTGATCTCGCCCCTCCCCTTATGTACTGTCATGGGCGCTGGCAACCTACTAGTGTCCGCCCAGTCTCCAAGATTGACGGCCATTCCCCCTTCGCACAGCTAGTCACGTGGCGCATGATGTTCCTTCATTTCATTTCTTTCCACAAAATTAATTCCTGTGGGCAGCACGCTTACATAATCATCAACTGCACAGTAATAGTGGCTGACTTTGAACTCTGAACCCTAATTGTATCACATAGCCCAACCCTCGTATCTCCATCCCGCAAGGCAATCTATTTCATTCTTTCAAAATGTCTGGTGTACGCGACATCAGGTATGTCTCGTTATTCTACTTGCGTGATCTAGTCTGAATCCTGTTTACAGTGCCGAAGCCTTCATCGCTGCCTATGCATCCCACCTCAAGCGTTCAGGCAAGCTCGAGGTCCCTACTTGGGTGGACATCGTCAAGACTGGCGCGTTCAAGGAACTCGCCCCCTATGACCCCGACTGGTTTTACGTCCGTGCAGGTATGCATCATGTCCACTCTACCCGAGGAAACTTTTGACTTTATCTCTCTCTGCGCGCAAAGCTGCTGTTGCCCGACACATCTACCTGCGAAAAGACGTCGGCATCGGCGCACTGACGAAGCTCCACGGCGGCTGCAATAGACGCGGCAACCGCCCCTCACACCACGCCAACGCCTCCGCATCCGTGCAACGCAAAGTCTGCCAGTCGCTTGAGAAGATCGGCGTGCTCGAGAAGTCTGCAAACGGCGGTCGGAGAATCAGCCAGGACGGCCAGCGAGATCTGGACCGGATCGCAACAGCAGTAGTGGAGGCTGCGCGGGAAGATGAGGAGGAGGAAGAGGGAGAGGAGGGAGAGGAGGGAGAGGAGGGAGAGGAGGGAGAGGAGGGAGAGGAGGCTGAGGGGGAGATTGAGGGAGAGGAGGCCGAGGAAGAGTAAAACATCACATGGTGTATTCTTTCGCATATTATTAGGTGGTGCATGATTCCTCTATTTTTTCTGTCTGGTATGTTTGCATGCACCTTATTCAGAACAAGACACCAGCATCATCCTTGCCCTTTGTCTTACATCGAGTCTAGTGTGCAGGTCTGCTGGTGAGCTCCAAGTGCACGCCATATCTCAAGTAAACAATCATGCAGTTAATTACACTCACGTAAAGACACCTTGCGCAGAGGTATGTATGAATCGCCCGTCCACACGCAATCTGGCTATGGGTTTAGTCGATCTGTGCACGACATACACCCTCCCGTTCGCTCCTCGGTTCTGCATCCATCAAGATGCCAAACAAGTCACTCCCTCGATCCAAATTCGGCTCCGCACGTGCGGATGATCCTTGTCATCGAGAAAATTCCAAGCCCACTATGAAGTCGTCTACTGCCGCAGACGCATCTAGGGCCTGTCACTGCCTTACAACATTAGATCGTCCGACGAACCGCCAGTAACAGACTGCGGAAATCTCACTTAATAACGCCTCGGCCCAGACCTGCGATCTATATGACCAATAGCCCTCCAAATGTCCTAGGTAAAAGCTCGCTCGGTCATGCCCGTGCAAGCTCACAACGTGGATGGAAATGGAAAACGTGTCGAGTTGGGCGAAGAACGTCGAGTCCCCAATACGCTATTGCTGTGATCCGGAAAGTGTCCTCGGTTCATGTTGCCGCGCATCGCGCTCATGCGTGCCCAGGCCTGTCCTGACTTGCTGCTGCCGGAGGCGCTCGCAGATGTTATGCGCCGGAGAATGGCCGCACAGCAATATTAGCGCGAAGCACGGCGACGCCACTGATGTCCCGCGCGTATCATCTCCCGCAAGCCATGCGGATAGGTGAATCTGAATCGGGATCAGGCTGGAGTTGTCATGTCTCGATGGTCGTGAAACGACATATTACTCAAAGATTGTCGAGTTCGCCGTCCGGTCTCAGAGGGATACGAAGTTACCAATGACTGCCAGAGAATCCCGCTCGGTGGATTTGGAAACGATGCTGCCTCAAAACAAACCGAGGGTACGAGCGGACCTCTAAAGCCAGTTCGCCGAGTGGCGTGCCGATTCAGAAACGTTCGTCAAAATCAACATCAACATGTTATACTCATATAACTGTCTCTGTTTTCCCATACAAAAGTTTGAGTATCCTCTTGATTTAACTGCGCATGTCTCAACCCGTGTGGACGGGTTATGATAATCTTGAGAGAGACAAGTCAGGCAACATCCCGCTTGAGTCAAGTGAGGTATTGCTTACACCTAATATCGCTCTACTGTAAAAGGAATGGCACTGTCACATACGCTTTCAGCCTTTGGCCCGGATCTGACCGTAAATCGAACAAATACAACATGTTTTACAGCGCGTGCGCTCCAAAAAAATTACAATAGATACGTATCAAGGCTTTGGTTTCTTCAGAACCTCTTGATTAAAAGACTAGTAGCACGCCCATGTAAAGCGTTTCAGAGGGCGTCCATAATTCAGGCTGTACGCCGCAGCGTTGGGCGCTTGTGGCGTTATGGACGCTTCGCACACTGATGATGACCAGATGTAACAATAGAACGCGCAACCCTGAAGGCACCTGCGATGGAGAGTATATTATTAGAGGCGTACGAGTGAAGAGCGCGGACCTGGTATCGAGGGTATTTATCAATGAGTGTGTGAAATTGGGCGGCACGGGAGTAGTACACGAGCAGCCGATGTGCAGCTACCAAAGCGGGTGAGGCGGTGGCAGCAGGAAAAAGTGCGGCAGCAGTGGTGGGCGAGGCAAAGCGGCAGTGACAATGGGCGAGGGTGAGCGGCGGGGGGTGAGCGGGGGTGGGCGGGTGATGGTGAGCATCAGCCTGAGGGAGTGGTGGCAGCGGGCGGCGGCGGCAGTGCATGCCTCTGGTGTACGCTGGTCAGGCGGCAGGTGGTGGTCCGGGCAGAGCTTGTGTCCAAAAAGGCCGAGCGATAGATGGGCTCTTAACTCGGATTTAACCACATGTCTTCACTAAGCCGGTCGACTGCTCGGCGACACTCATTACCCTGGGCCGCGTCCAGGTTGCTCAGGGCTTTGTAACCTCGCAGTCCCAGGCCCCTTAGACCTTTTAGTTCAAACGGCGTTCAGGATGGATCCTGCGCAGAGTTTTGGGCTAAATCACGCTCGAATGAGTCCAGCACAGGTCAACCCGTGACTCCTCGCATTTGCTTTGATCACTATGCTTAGTGACCGCTTTGTGCCGGATTGAGATTCATGTCTGTCATGGCAGGTCCCTGGACATCGGATCCTCCTCGTCAAGCAATACTGTCGATTCTCACCGGTTGCAGGTATTCGCAGATTGGCTTTTCCTCTGCATCTACCCATTCAATAGAGCTCGAGCTGCACATGCATCTCACTCTTCTATGCATGATTTGTCGACTTTGTCTTTTTATATATGTTCAAGCACACAGAATATCATGTTTACACAACAAAACAAAACCAGCAGCTTTGAGCTTATTCTGTCCATACCAAAGTGAAAGTATGTCGATTCAATTCAAAAATCACACATCACATTTATGGGCTTCGTAGAATGCTTCTACATGTTTTTCCGAGACGAAATAAACAAAGAGCACAATCCTATTAAGGAAACAAGAGGAAGAGAGCAAGCAGTACCAGTGACGATTTGAGGTTCCGCTGTTGTTGCTGGTGCTGTCGAACATCAGCCGAAGTGCAGCCAGAGTACAACAAACTTAAGACACCAGTCTTGCTGGTCGCGTACACTAGCTTAGCATATCCCCCACCTGAATGGAATAATCACCCCGTTCTCTTCGTTGATGTCTGTCTTATGAAGCCCTCAAAATGGTATAGGACATCACGAACGGATGATGGTTTTGAAGTCTGCGAAGCTCTTCAATTAGGCGATCTCACTACACTGTAGAGGCTTACAGGGTCTTCAAAGTCCCAGAGGGTACGCTCCGCAATCGCCTCAAGAGAAAGACTATGTTTAGTGGCTCCCTCTCATCGACGACTTGAAAGATATCCAGTGTGCGCTCGGCCTGAGTGAGCCTGAGAGTGGCACGAAGCATGACTTCATTAAAATTAAGTCGATCACCACCTCGACAATATTGCTTCCACGTTGTAGAACGGTCCTCGTTTCAGCAGCCTGTGCTCAAGCCACCCACAAGGCCAACGATGGGCAAACACCCTCCACGTCGAGAACGATCCACCCACATATGGACCCTTTCGCTGTGCCTCATGCTATTTCCACTCAACCCTTCCACGTACATCACATTCCCTTCAGTGATCATTCATTTCCGGCACCTTTAGTAGCCATTGCGGGCTCTTTGAATGCTATACTATAGCTATTCAGTCATTAGTATACTCACTCACTATAATTCTTCTCGCCCTCGTATTCACTTTAATACAATGTACACACCGTCGACGTTCTAGCATGGTCGTGTAGTATGTGATGGTCATCTAATGTCGAATCTATTTTCGACTAGCCTGGGTGTATATAGACTCTGTCTGAAGTTCAAGTGCTGTGACGACCTTGTGACAATGCACCTTCAGGCTTACTGAGGCGCGCACACACTTACATTCCTACTCTTCCCTTTCCTTCTGGCTGTGGCGCTGCGGCATGTTGCGGTGCACGGTAGCGCACCAAGATGAGACAGCAAAGATGAAGGGTTGCGCTGATGTCGGCGGCTGGCTACGGTGGCTAAGCGTTGTAGTGGCGGGGATGGCTAAAGGGCCACTACAAATGCAGATGGCGGGGGCAATACAAGGACGGCGGCAGCGCTGGTGTAGGGCGGCGACTGCAGATCACATTGGTGGGCAGCAGTGCAGGATGGTCCACCCCGCCCGCCGCCTGACTAGTATACACCAGGGGTACAAAACAAGTACTGTACCACGTGTGGTCGTTTCGCGTGCCCCTGTCACTACCGACACATCACCCATGCCCTCACGCACTTCTTTTGAGCGACAGGCCACTCGCCGCCATCTACTGTAGGCTGCCGCTGCTTGCCCTTGCCCACCGTCGCCGTGTCATCCGTAGGCCTCTGACCAGCGCACAAAGGCACGCACTACCGCTCCCTGGTATTTACCATTGCTAGTCCTCCCTCACCATACCGTCATGTCTACATGCATTCCTCTCCCGCCCTCTCCGTGCCCACCCGTGCCTCTGCACAACTACCTGCCCCCGTATCCGCTCCCACCGTTGCCAGCGGGTTATGTCTGCTCTCCTTGCTGGTGAGGGTTGCGCATGCATCTGGTTTACATGCAAGTATACCTATCTTGTGTCGTTCGCCCGTCGCACAAGAGCACCGATATATAATGTTTGTTGTCCCTTCATGTATGGCGTGCATTGCAAATAAATTGTGGTAGTGTACATTGCTGCTAGTCTCCGTTGCTGACCTCTGCAGGAGGCAGTCATTCTGCAATTATATTGCTGCTAAGGCGGTGTGTGAGGAAAACAATCTGCCGCTTCGACGAAATTTCCTGTATCTTGCCGGGAGCCCTAGCCGACGTCCTACTGGCTATTTTAAGAGTCCATGGCATCTAGCAAGAGGCCTCCATATTATAGGGAACAAACCCGCTTTCTTGCTGCATTCCCATGAAGAAGTACACCTTATAAATATCAAAGGTCTCCCATCAGATTTTAATGTCAGAGCAATGCAAAAGGAACCTTTTAAGACCAAAGGAGCGAGGTATTCCGAAAACTGAAAGCCTGCCTTAACAGCCATTGTCGTTATGAGGTGACCTTTTCAAGCTCAAAGGTTTGGGGGGTTCTTTTATCCCCCCCTCTTTTAAAAACAACATATTAAAGGGTATGAGGTTCCGTAGTGATTATCGAAAGCACTTGAAGTATTTGTGTAAGTCGCAGTGAGAATCAGGAGACGTAACAGGTATTGTTACTCAGCATTCAGTTGGCATCGTGAAAGAAAGACTACGGTTATTTATTCAATGGCAGGAAAACATCATTGCAGATATTTTATGTGGACAGACTGTAGGCTGACACAAGCCCTCCTTACTGATGCACTTTCGGGACCGCAGTGCATCCTAGATTCAGTTGGACTGCACTATCTGCCGACAGCGTGGATACAAGGTGGTACTGAAGATAATATATTCATCGATGCACCCACGGGGGTGCGGCGCATGCGGTACGAGAAGTAGGAACGGATATAAGCGTGAACATACAAGTAAATGATGGCCAACGGAGAAGCAACATATCGAATATTTGATAACACAAGATCCTGAACGGGCAACTCCAGGAAGGCCCGGCGTAAATAAAGCACACGGAAATAGATCAGATCAGGCACACAGCAGGGTTGCGAGATCAAAGATGGGAGATGACAAAGAAATAGAGCATTTTTGCGACGGCACGCAACACCACAACGGGTTGGTGGGAATGCGACAGCGATAGGAAAGCGAGGGGTAAAAGCGATACTCATGAGACAAAGTTATCACCGAAACGTGGAGAGAAGAAGTGCAGGGCAGCCTTGGTATAGCGTTCACTTGGTTGTCGCCATGACTTCTGTGTCTACTGTGACCACCACGCCGAGACCGGGTGCATGAACAGCATCGGGCGTGCGGTTCTGCTCATCTACATCAAGGGTAGATACCTCTTTGGCGTCCGCGAGGTCTTGCACACTGCTCTTGTTGTCCCAGTTGCGATGGGTCTTCTGGGTGATGCCGTCAAGGGTGAAGGTCGGCGCCGAACGTAGCTGGGAGTTAATATGGAGCACAGAGTGCCCGGTGGGGTGTGTACGCGAAATTCCAGTGCCATTTGAGTTGCTATTGCTCGAGCCGGAAGAGATGGCGCCAGAGAAAGAGCCGCCCGAGTAAAGCGTACCGCGCACTTTGAGGATGATACGCAGAGTCATAGTGGCCGTGATAACAGCAGTCATACTACGCATACCCTGTCAACAGCCGAGTCAAGTAGGACGCCTCAGAATACGAACCTCGTAACCATCGTCTTGATAGTATCTGCGTTGTCGGTGGGGCTTGCGATGAACCAGAACAACATGTTGACCATGTTGACGATCCAGATAGCCTAGGTGGGGCGGGTGAGCATGATTCTACCTCTTGGGACGAAGAAAAGAGAATACACACTCCATACAAGTTAAGCCCATCGCGAAGCATCAACTTCCAGAGACTAAGCTGCTTCACTTGGAGTGACTTAATGGAACGATTGACAGCGAAAGCGAACTGTGGAAGAAATGGCCGACAACAATTATGAGACCTCACGAGGTGCTCTATGATTTGAAGTTCATCTCACAGATGTTGTGAATGTCATGGTGGCCGACACCCAATAGACTCCTATCCAATCGTACTTCGGCCCGGCAAGGCAACCTTGTCCATCCTCCAAAGGCATCGCTTCAATAATTGAAGGACATGAGCCGATAAGATCACGGAAGATGAACGAAGGTACATACAACGGTAGAAACCACAACAGACTGCGGTAACTACGATTTGGACAGCGACCAAGCCGCTCATGATCCAAAGGACTGTACGGTCTCGCTCATATATGGCGTGTATACGTATGGCATGGATTGCTGTAAAGTGAAACATTTATTGGCGAAAAGCGAAAAAACACAGCAGTCGTCAGAAACGCACCCGAGCAGACACCAAGGAGAATAGCTGTGCATATTGGTTCGAAAAGATAGAAATTCCGGCACATCTGCGACCAAGTATATGTAAGTAACTGACTAGGCTTTCTGGGACCAGAGCGCGCCAAACTTACCGACTGTGTCCAGGTGGAATCAAAAAATCCCACCGCTGTGGGGAAGACGAACATGAGCTACTAGTGACGGAACCATCACCGTAGACGGACATACGCACCAACAGTTATGAACTCCACAGGCATGAACAGACCTAGAAAGGGGTATAGAATCTTGAGAACGGGCCATCCAGGCTCCCTCAGGAGCTTCCAGCTCCGTGGAGTAAGCACAAGGGTATCCCACGCGGCGACCGTCAATGTGCAGACGAAGAAATATTTGTGGGCAGAAAGATGGGGGGACATATTGAGATAAGCAGGAAGGTCATCGGCGGATGCAGTGCTCGACATTGCGTGGACGGCAGCGACGACGTGATAGTAGAGAGAAAGAAGGGGGAAGAGGACAAGGCAGGGAGCAGGAACGAGCGCGCTGGGGAGATACCGTGACCATCAAAAAGGAAAGGAAGGGGTTCTGAACGTGGCGTTAAACATACTGTATTACAATAATGTTGACAGGCGCCCTAATACAAATGTACTCACGTAAATTCTCTCTGACTAGGCTGGTTCAAGATTGTCTCCGTCATCACGATCTACTACACCATACAGTACGTTGTCCGACAACGGCTTGGAAGTGAATGGCCCATTTATTCTCCAATCCTGGCTATTATGACGTTAATCCAATAAGAAGGCTTGGTGATATTCCCCGCCTCAGCATCAGATTCAGGATCATGGAATCATGGACGCTCGAAGCGCAGCATAGCGACAGGTTGAAATCATCACATGGTAGATGCTGATAGATGCACTTCCTGTGAAACCAACCCCATATCGAGTATGATCTGTCAGTGAGTTGATATACAGTACAATGATTACGATGTCAATATCGGGACCTTCATACTCTCGACTGACCCATCTGTTATTGTCTAACTAGAGCTGAAGCTTGAGGATGTGAGGCTGAATTCCTTCCCATCACAAATGCAACGAGGGTACATATATATCCTCGTATTGTCCCCCAGAAGTTGTTGCTACACTGCAAGAGTGTCGTCGACTACAGGCTCACGGTACATCAGTAAAAACAAACGTACTCCGAAGCCCTCCTGAATGCTCGGGAGCTTGGGAGCTCGGGAGAACCTACCCAACTCCTGAGCACTCCCGAGCAGGCTATTTTAGTGTATGCGGTCGGCAATGGACCACAAGATCTCTGGATGTTTGCGTAAACTGGGCTTTGCTCCGCTTAGGAAATGGGCCCTTGTAGACGAGATAATGTAACACTAGTGTAAAAACCTGTTGTGTTGCAACATCAAGTTATAAGGCATCATCTGTGACACTATACATAGGTAGTTGCAACAGAAAATTAAATAGAACAGTGTTCTAACCATTTACAGATGAAGGAGCAATATGATATCATCTGTGACAGTATCCATAGTTATAGCAACAGTGAATAAGAGGTATACATAG
>QLPN01003843.1:0-17812 GCA_003314395.1 Albatrellus ellisii
TATCTACTGCTGAGGTATGTATCTTGTCTGCTACTCTACCTCCTTTCTGACATACCTGTCTCTTGTAGCAACTTCTTGTCTATCTTGTGTACCCTCATCTGTACACCTCATCATTTTCTCTCATCAGATGTGGCCCCTTGGCCCACTGCTCTGTCTCCTCAAGGGAATACCCCTTATCATTGCCACTGTCTTCCTTTGCTGCAATGCATATTTATTCTGTGCTATGCTATATTTGTCATTTGCCACCCTGCCCAGTTTTCCACATACAGTACAATTATCTAACATCACAGAACCTGCCAAGCTACTATAAGCATGTCCTGCCCTCTCACCAACCTTCCCTCTCATTCTCCATCTCCAGTTGTTCCCTCCTCTCCATTTCACCATTCCCCTACTCCTAATGCTTTTGAGGGATTACCCACACATATCTGCCATATTTTCCATAACCAATCCCCTATTGTTCCAGATTCTGAGCAGAACTCTCCCATTCACCATTCCTGTCAGACTCCTATCACTGACTTTATTCCCTGCTGTTATTATTTCTTTTCTGTTACTTTCTTTATTTTTATCTTTAGATCATCTGATTAGATAAGATCTTCATATTATCTCTTATCTTCATCTGATTAGATATCTTACTGACTGTTGTTACTGCCTCATGGGAGGTGGTTCTCACAGATGCTGTGCATCTGTCAGCCTGTTCTCAGGCATGCTGTGCTTTCTACTTACATAGACCTACCCTAGAGTACTGTGCCTGGTCTGTGCACTGGTGAGCATCATGCACATGTAACACCAGAAAATGACCATCAGTGACATCAGGCAAACACAGTGACATTAACATGCCACACACAACAATCATCTGCAGTCATATTAATTGCACATTTGTTTAGGTGTCAGAAGACAGTACTGGGTTCAGCCAATGAGGAGCAGGACAGATAGGATGAATAGGCCAAGGCATGGTCCAGACCTGCCAAAATAACCATGGAGTCACAAGTCATGAGGTCAGCATTTGGTGCAATTGGTGCTTTTCCTCTTTTACACATCCATTATAGTATGATATTTCAATTGTTTGCATCAAGACTCCACCTCATTTCAAATATCCCTATGATTGACCCCATATTGTAAAATTTCTGTTTTGATTTGTTGTGCTCCAGCCTTGGAGCTAGACTTGTATTTAGATGGTGCATTGTCCATCAGAAAGGAATAGATTTCCCCTGCCCATGATTTGACTTCCCTCTCTTATCCAAGCCAATTTGCAAAAAAGTGTGTTCCACTCTTCCCTCCATGTGTCTCACTACCAAGAAAGTGCACATTCTGTTGAAGTTTTTCTGTGCATACACTACCTTTCATTCAGCTTACACTCCTACACATGTACACTTTACCTACTCATTACACACATATCATGCATACCATTATCTTCTAACTCCTCAGACTACTTACCACATGTCCGAGCACTCACACTCCTCTGAGATGATGTGCATCCCTTCTAATTAGGTAGTAGTTGTACTTTACTTACATGCTCCACCCCAACTCTACCTATACTTTACTATATAAGATAGACACTCTACTATACAAACTCCTCAGACATCTCTTACATTGTCTGAGTGAGTACTCACTTTTATCTTACCCTCCACTATCTCACACTCCTGCAGCTGTCTCTTCACTGCATCATATTGCCACTACTGCATTTACTTCCTACTCATCTGCTGCAGTCATGTGACTGCCCACCTCACTCTTCATGCTAGGAGTGTCATACATCTTCTCAATCTTATATATCCTTGTTGCCATTGTCTTCCATAACCTGTGCATACATGTTCCTTGTAGGTCATGTCTATTATTGTGTTGCATTCTCCATTTCATTGCATTGCATTGCATTCTACATTGCTTTGCATCTAGTCTCCATTGTGTTGCATTGCATTTCTTCATTGTTGCCCAATTGTGTCACATCATCACCCTATCTGTACTAAACTACTAAATTACTCTTTTGGTGTCTAGAGGATCTTACAATTTGCACCCCTCAGAAATTGTTGTGGTTGTGATTGTAGATTCTGCCTTCACCCTGCCACAGCACATATCAGTGCATGTTCTAGTACTATAAGTAGTCGCTGTAGTTAGCAAATAGACCCCAGCTTGTTACAGCTGGTTCCACCCCTTCTTCTATGGCTGAGACTCCTCACCCCTTGGCTTAGATCCAAGGCAGCTCCCCTTAAGCTTAAGGAGGCAGGGATTTGTCAGGATTGGTAGGACTCATGCTACAAGTGTCCATCATAGGCTTGTCAGTCCTGATAATTCCCCCCATACTCAAAGATCTTCCAAATACTCCAGATCCTCACTTATATGTTTCACCCTCCATCAGTCCCTATTGTTATGGGTACACCTGCAATCCCTCACCTTCATCAAGATATCTTTTCCAGTTCAAACCTGATTGATCAATACAAAACCATCATTTATGCATTGAACACTTTAAACCTCTTCAATTACCATATGATACAAACCATTTCTACTCATCCTGCCCTCAATCATGAACTTTCTGCTACCTTTGTGATGTAAGCATGAACCATCACCCTACACCCACACCTATTCCAACCCTCACCCCACTCATATTTCATGACCTCCCCCCAAACTACTTCTTTGACACCCTCCATTTCATGTGTACTTCTCCCAACCCCACCAAACCTCTACAAGATCCTGATGTTGACATTGATCTAGGAGATCACCCTCCAGTCTTTTATGGTTGAGGTGAATGTCCTATGACACTGTGACATCAATGATATCATAGCAACCCCCATTGTGGACATGAACTATCAGCTGAATTTACAAGTGTCATCACCACCCATCCACAAAACATTCACCTAGGTCATGCAGCACATCATCTTTGGGACATTGGCATCACAGCAGGCCTAGACAGGTATCAGGCTTGGCAACAATACATGATCACTTTAGATGTATTTCATATCCATTTCAAGGCTCTTAGAGCCCAACATTAGTGGGATCTAGGTGAAATGGTGAACTGCTTGCTAAATGCCAAAGCAGAGGACCTTTCCTTGTGCAAGGGTATGTCACCACTCTGTCATCATCACCCACACCACTACCCATTCCCATGCCACTCCCACCAATCAATCCCATTGCTGCTCAACTTTGAGGAGGAGTATGAAACAGATACTGCTGATGTCATGGAACCCCCATCATTTGCCATAATTGCCACAAAAGGGTCACATGCTGAATGACTGCCCAAAGGAATCCCTCCATCTCCATCACACTATCTTTGACACACATTGCCTCTGTCAACCACATCCTGAACCTCACTCTACTTGTTGCCTTTATTGTCCAGAATGTAACAAATGGGATGACCACTTATTTTCATGCAATTGTGGGCAGGAGCAGTGGCATGTCAACAATGCAGAAGAGGGATATGGATATGACAGGTATGAGGGGAATGATGCAGACCAATACAACTAACAAGTTTTCAAGGCAGAAACAGTGAGAGAGGGGCTATTGTCAGGATTCAGACAATGCACTGAGGACCATTACTTTTCCTTGTTGTTCTCTTCTATTCCACACCGCAAGCATATGGTTGTGGAGCTTCTAAGGTGGCACAACCCCTCTAACCCTGTATATTACTGAAACACTACTTAGCAGCATCACCTGTTGAGTACTATAAAAGGATGGTACTATACAGTATCTTAACCTCCTTTGTTCCCTGTCCTCTTGTCATCTTGTCTATCAGGTTGTGCAAATAGCAGCTTTGTCTGGCTATCTTCCTCAGGTGTTTGCTTTGGAGTCCCCAGTACCTTCTGGATAGGTGTTTAGCCACTCCCATGTGCCAAACTCTAACAGTAAGTCTCCTTGTCCAGATGATTTGGCACAACTGCTAATGCTGCACTAGAGCTTCATGCAAATGCATTCTTGTTGATGAATACTGGCCTGGATAGCCACTACTTCAACAAGCAGAATAGGAGTCTTTCACCCACACATGGTTTTTCTCACAGTACCTGTGCAGAATCCCCAGGGATTGGACTCTCATTGCTGCTATTCACTCAGATCTAAGTTGTGACCCAACAGCCTCGACAAAGCTGGGCTGCAGGGTCAGCCTCAGGAGGCCATGGTGGATGTCATATGAGAATGAAGTTGAATCCATCCTACTGCATAATCATATTTTGATGCACCAAGTACTCTTGTCAGGTGATATCTATTTTGAAATTGAGTGATATAATATGATTTTCATGAATGTGGCTGCATCACTAACACATCTTTTTCCCTACCAAGAATGGCCATGGTCAATAATACCTAGCAAGCAGGGAAGTATATAATATTGTGTTTCCTGTCATCAATCAATGATAAATGTGCAGCATGAGCTGCAAACTGATGAGCACCTGGAGATGCTGCAAAGCATTGTCATGGCTATGTTGAGGCTTGAGCCACCTGTCTCCTCTCTCCATTGGAACCAAAGTGATAGGGTATACACACATAGTTCAACCCACAAATCAATATTATGAAGGGACTTTGGATGGGGGGTGGCTCTGGCTCACATTCACCCTCATCTGGTGTCAGTCAGTGATTGGCTGCTGATGGCCATAATGGTGCATATGATGGTATGTCACTTGCAACAGTGCTGATCATAGTCAATGTACAGCCAAAATCAAGGCCAGGGACAAGTCTATCAGAGGCTTGGATGCAGCAGCAGTATATCAGCACAATGTGCCCTTCCTTGAGATTGTTGGGGGATTGATCACCCAAAACTTGGGGACTACAGCTGTGAGTTGTGCTTTCAATTAAGATAGATTCTTCACATGCTTATGATGGAGCAGGGGGTCAAATATCTTGAGAATGAATGGGACAAAGTCTGCCTGTACATCACTAGGACCAAGGCAGTCATTGAATCATTTTGTTCTAAGCATACTGCAAACAAGGAGTAATGGATTGAGCTCCCCAACAATCTGAGATAGTACTCAAAAGGTGAGCCTGAAATATTTGGTGACATAGGTTGTGTATTAACTTAGTACCGACATGTAGTGAACTGAAGACCACCCTTGACATCCTTCAGTGTTGCACAGGTACTCAGAAATGCAACAAATTCTTCAATGTGATTCTTTGCCAGGAGTTGAAGCAAGAAGCCACAGGGTACAGAAAGAAAAAGAAGCAGGCCTCGGGGATTTTGCATGTATGTCTCCCATTATGTCTATCAACTTGAGTCTATTACATTGTTCTATAGACAAAGTTTGCTATTGCTACTCACATTAATGTCATGTGAATTCAACAGGACATTATAACACAGGTTTATCCAAATCTACTTGCAGTGTTGTCTATTTCAACTTACCAGACAGTAGCAAAACCCACCTGCATCTTTGGAGGCAATGTTTGTTTCCATTTTCTTTTGTCACCCTCCATGCCATGATCTTAAATGTACACATCATCCAGTGCACAGCAAGTCCCATATGTCCTTCCCTAAAAGCCTCAATCTTTCATGGTGCCTGTGAGGCACACACTTGGACAGTGAGGTCACAACTGCGAGAGGGAAGGGGATAGGTGAAGAATGAGACAATACACTTAAGATGCTTCACACTGTATAAGCAGATATCTCAGATGTATAAAGCTAGAGAACTATCTACTACAAGGAAGCCCTATATATACTAAATAGATCAGTGCACAGACCATGTGCTGTCACTATAGGGCAGGTATATGTAACTAAGATGCACAGCATCTGTGAGAAGTATCAGTAAGCAATGTGCAGCAGTGCATAGCATCAGTAAGCATCTGTGGGAAATGTAGTCATATCTGTACAGTAAGTGGCCCAATGATGAATTGATATGAGTCATAGATAATTGCGATATGATCTACTACTGATATGATAAGATGAGATAAGATATCTCTTGTAGATCTTGAGTGATAAGAGTAAAATAAATTGTAAAATGAAGAGAAAAATAAGTACAGTCTGACAGTTCTGAGGTAGAGATTGAACACATTGTAAATTCTGTTCTGCAACATGCCCCTGCCCACATTCCTATCTTAGGCTCAGGCAGCATTGGCAAGACCACCATCACATCAGCAGTTCTTCACCATCCTAGCTGACTGGTTTGGCATTTCTTACTACATTGTTTGCATGTGGTATGGTCAATGCTGTTCAGGCTGTCTTCTCCAAGCTAGCTAGGATTGTTGGTCTTTTGACAATGGGTGGGTAAGGGCCCTTACTTCAGGTTGTCTTGCATTTCCTCCAGGCCAACCACTGCATCATATATCTTGACAACTTCAAGACAACACAGGAAGTCCTGACTCATCAAGTAGAAGTGATGCTTGAGCATATCACCTCTCTTGACATCATTACTGTTGTCATTACTCTTTTGGGAATACAGCAGCCTGCTAGTACATGATGGACTTAGCATTATGATGTCACACTCCTGCCATCTGTGTTAGACTCAACACTGTTCCAGACTAGTGTGGCAGATCAGCCAGCTAAGTCTGTATAGGAGTGGATCAGAGACTCAGAGCATAGGATGCATACTGAGAACACAACAGGGAGAATTGGATAAGCTGATACTGGATGCTAGGGAGTACAGGAGACTAAGCTAAGGATCTCTGTACAGTACTAAGGTCCTTATATAGGTACAATCTCAGATCCTAGAATATTCTACTGGGATAAAGATAGTATAGGACTGCAGAATAGAATGTTCCAGTGAAACTGCACATAGATTGGTAAGTAAAAGAAGTGCTGTGGCACAATAACCCTGGTAAATGTAAGAATAGAAAGAAAATTGTGACATAACCCTCTGTCTACTGTGTAGCATCTGCAATACACCTAGTTGCAAGCATGCCCTTCATTGACTTCATAGTCATAATACTCCAGTGAGGAAGACCAATGGTCAATATACTCCACAGGACAGGACAATGTATGAGATGTGGGATAGGGAGTGGGATGTTGTCATGGCCAAGGAGTAGCACATCACTGTGGACAATTGACTTTCTTGTGGCCTGTACACATACAGATCCAGCATCTTTGATAAGAGGGATGTGATTGATGAGTAGTAAGAGGATGCTGGGTATGACTGGTATTTGCACATGAGGCCATATAGGGAAGTGTGCATCAATAAGTGTTGGCATTGACAAGGTGATTGGCAATTTGATGGAGCTTGTGACATCTCTGAGTGCAGATTTGTTGGTAATGGAAGTCAAGAGAGTCAAGCTGGGTGATGCAATGATGCCATCAAGTCATGAATGGGGGTTGTTTATGATGTAACTGAATTCAAGAGCAATCTTGTGATTAGTGTGGAGATGATGACCTAAAACAGGCTGTGAATGAGGGAGAGTGTCTGGGTAATGGAGTGATGAAGGGGTGTGGCAAAGGCAACCAAGGGTGTCCAGTATATATGTAGGAGGGAGGTTGTTGATTCTACCTATCTTATGATGCTGGTCATACTTACATATCCTTATTTCTTTTTCTCTTTATGGTTTGAGCTCCTCTTCACTCTATCTTGCTCTTACTATATCTTCTTTACCTCATCATCTTCTCACCTCAGCACTTCTGCATGTTGCTGAGGTGAGTATCTCTTCTACTCTCTCAACCCTCTTCTGACATACCTGCTCTATGCAGCTCTCTCTTTCTCTGTGCACCCTCTACCATCTGGTACACCTCCTCTCTTATCTTACAGCTCTCTCTATAGCTGCCTGCAAATGATTGAACACCAAAGATAATAGGGGGGATAAGTCTGAAGGGACAGGGATCTTGTTCATATTCAGAGTCCAAACTAGGTAAAGAAGGACAAGGAGATAAAGTGGTAGAATCATCTGACATGGGAAATGGGGAAGAGGATGGAGTGTGATATTCAGGAGAGATGATGTGATAAGAGAGAGGGTGAGATATAATGTAAGTACCAAGATTGATATATGTATTGTCATCCTTTACCAATAAAAGAAGTTGGACAGAGGGACTTCATTCACTGTGGAGTGGGGGTGTGGATGGTTCTGCTAGGGCATCAAGAATGGCTTGATACCTTTTCTTCTGAATTTCCACTTTCCAGACCTCTTTTTGTGTAGATTCTTGCATGGGTTGATGATCAGGAGAAGGCAGGAGAGGAATATGTGCAGGGTCATGCAAGCCTGTACCCTGATGATCTAGGAGTGTCCTGCATTCTAATGCAGTGAAGGTGGTGAGAGGGTGTGCATTAGGGATTTTGAGGAACATACTGCAGAAGTCATTGATACATGTGGTGGAGAAAATGGTTGAAGACAATTGATGGGACATGATGGTAATGGGGAATGAAAAGAAATCAAAATCACCCCCCCTTTAAAAGAAGAGGTCAATGACCCAATGAGAAGGAGGGCAATCAAATAGTGAGAGGGTGGAGTGCAGAGGGAAAATGGTGATGGAACACAGGGATGAGGAGTGGGGCATTGGTCATGTGAGAAGCTGGGATCCATTCATCATTGGAAGATGGGAAGTGTTTCCAGTGCATGAGGTAGTGGAGATGATTGCAATGGAAATGTGAGTCAAGAATATACTCAATCTTGTGTTAGAATTCACCATCAATGAGGTCAGGGAGGAGTGTAGAAGGTTTGAGACCATAAGAAGTAGTGGAGTGATAAGGAGATAGGAGAGATTAGTAGAAAACAGGATGAATATGTTTCCAGGAGGAAGACAGAGGTAAATGAAGGTGATAAGAAGAGTTGTTGATCACAAACAGAATAGTAAAGAGACCATAATGGCAAAGGGCAAGTTTGTGAGATGGATGAGAAGTGGACAGGTTAGTGGTGTCTAACCAAACTTTTTCACCAGATTGATAAGGAGAGATGGGTATGATAGGAGGGGTGTGAGTCAATGCAGTAGTGATGTCTCAATACAGTGATTGCTAAGAGTGGCCTATTGGATGGTCTTAGGGAAGGTTGGTTTGTGATAATGATACCCCTAGTAACAAGGCAGTTGTTGTGTGCTTGATAGGTGTAGTAAATGTTCCTGATGATGATGATGATGATGATGATGATGATGATGATGATGATGATGATGATGATGATGATGATGATGAATGGGATTAATGAGATAGTGATGAGGATGATACCACTGATGACTAATTGAGGATCCAGAGTGATGAGTTTAGGATGTCTTAGCAATACTTAGAGTGACTTAGAGATCTTAGACTTTGTTCTTAGAGGATGAAGCAAGGTTGTAGTGAGCTTAGATCAAGTGCAGTGTAGGAGAATCCCTAGATTGCAAAGTTGACAAGACTGGGGTTTAAGACCACCAGTCTTTCAACTACTTATACAAAACAAAAGTCCTAAAGATAGTACAAGTAGTTAAAGTTCACAGATCAACAATGATTGTGCAGCAATCAATGAGATCATGTGACTAAGTCACATCCATAGTAAACTACAAGTAAGTAGCCACAAGTGTGACAAGAATGAGAGATAAACAAAGATAAACAAAGATGAGATAAGGTGAGTCCTTGCTAATTGTATAGTAATAGTCCTTAGCAAGTAAATGTTATAATAAATAAAAGGAAGACAAAAGGATAAGATACTTCATAGTGTCTGGAGTAGAACTCACAGTGCAGTATTTAAAATACTGTAATGCTATAAAAAAGAGAGATAGAGTCCTTACTATCAGTTGGAGCTAAGCTCACAGCTGTAGTATGTACTACACTTATAGTCAGTAAGATAAAAGAGAAGAAAATGAAAAATGAAAAAACCAAGTCTGTTACAAGGTGCCTAAGCAAGTGCCTTGTAATAACACCAAGATACTTGACTTTGTCCTTGTGGAATTCACATTTGGAAGGTTTTAAGTATAAATGGTGCTTCTGCAATCTTGATAGAACTTCTTTGACTATTTTGCAATGTTTATCTAGATCAAATGTAGTGATCAAGATATCATCCATTTAACTGAATACTTTGCCAGTCTCAATAAGATCAGCAAAGATCTTGTTCATCATATTTTGGAATGTAGCTGGTGAATTTGTTAATCCAAAAAACATAACAAGGGGTTTGAACAATCCTCTATTAGTTTTAAAGGCAGCTTTCCATTTGTCACCTTCTTTAATGTGCACGTTGTTGTATCCCCATCTGATGTTGAACTTGGTGAAGTGTTTGGCATGACATATTTTATCTATAATATCAGAAATTAGTGGTAAGGGATACTGATTGTGAATGGTTAGAGCATTGAGATGGTGATAATCTTGAACAGGTCACAATTTACCATCCTGTTTTTTGACAAAAAAAGAAGGGAGAGGCAAAGGGTCACATGCAAGGTAGTAGGCAAGAAGGTGGGCATGTTGGCAGATAACAAGCAAAACACACAATGCTGTCCATTGAGTTGCACCATGACTTTTGCCCATTTGTGGGCATAGGAGGCATGATATATATGTTTTTGAGTAATTCCCTGTTCAGTCTGTTTGGAAAGTGAGATGAGAGGGAATTGTTGTCAGTGATTTCTGCATCTGATGTGAGGAGTTGAAAGCACACAGTGTATGCATCTGCAGAATATGTTTTTTTGCTTAAAACTTTGCAACCCCATGGATGTGCATAATTTGCACTGCAAACATTTGAATGCAGTATCAAGGGCAATTTTGAATTTGGTGTAGGTTGGTGGATTAGCAGACATGATCTTTGTTTCAACATAATTGTCCTGCCAAGTGAAAGCCATGCCTTTATTCATAAAAGATCAGATGGTTGTTATCTTATTTTCATCTGAGGTGATTCAGAACACATTCATGTAGAGGTGGCTAGAGATCAGAAATGCACAATACTGTGACTTATCCCAATTGAAGGGTTTTGGTTTGCTAACCTTGACAACAGGTTTTGTTGTAGACATGATAACTGGTGTGGGGGTGGCCTGGAAGTGGAGTGATGAAGATGGGGGGTAAAGGGATGATAGGAGTGACTGGAGGTCCAGTGAGTCCAGTCAACAACTCAGCTTCAACAATAGATGCTCCTGGAAAGTCTTGTGTATAGATGTCTAACTCTTCAATCAGCAGTTCTTCATCACACTTAGACTAGCAGATATCCCAGATGATCAGAACTGGGGAATATTGCTAGGAGTCATATAGTATATATAGATGATACTCTAGGGCAGGTCTATGAACTAGCAAAAGCTGTGCAATGAAACTTTAGATAGAAACCAATCATATGGAGGCTGACTGATGTCCACAGTATGTGTGGGAAGTATTGGTGATGCTCTGCAGAGAGCTGAGTGAGCATCTGCAGCAACAGTGAGAGAATGAGTCATAAGTACTTTGTCATTGAGTTGATTGGATGACATGCACATCATCTGCCAATGAATCAAATAGATCACTTCACTAGATCAAGAGTGATAAGAGGATCAGTGGTGATATATGTTTAGGGAAGATAGGGAAAATATAGAGAAAAATAAGGGAATCAAAATGCAGCCTGACACAGGTGGCATTGCCCAAGACAGCAATTGTGCTGGGGACAGGTTGTACATGGTGATGGCTACACAAAGGGCATACTCCCAGAAGCCAGAGGACAAGCCAGCCCCATGCATTAGTGAGAGGAGATGATCAAGAAGAGTCCAATTCCATATCATTTGGCATGCCCATTCTGCTGTGGAGAGTAAGGAACTGTATGTTGATGCTCCACCCCTTTTTTGTTTAGGAGGTCATTGATGAACTCTCATGATGATCAGGTTCGGGACTGCATGCATGAGAGAGAACACCAAACAGCCAGTATACTGGTGCTCATGAGAGTGATGAGAAGAAATGCAACTAGTGTTGAAGAGCGGTATGCACACATGCATATTCCATTTGGCTTCTCCACTTGCATACATATCACTTATGTGCTATACACATACCACTACTCACATCAATCCCTCGGACTACTTACTGCATCTCCAAACTCTCTCACTCCACCTACACCTCCAGGACGATGTGCATCCCCTTGCATTAGGTAGCTGTTGTACTTTACTTATTTACTCCACTTCAACTCTACCTACACACTACTATATAAGATGGACACTCATACCACAACTACTCAGACATCTCTCAACCATGTCTGAGTAAGTACTTTACTTCTCCCATCTTCACCCACTCTCATGACCCCTCTGCAGTGATCTCTTACCACATGGTGTTGCCCTACTGCATTCACCATTCTCATACTATGCTGCAGGTCTGTGTCTTAAACTACTTAGATGTCTCTCAACCATGTCTGATGATCTCTTACCACATGGTGTTGCCCTACTGCACTCACCATTCTCATACTATGCTGCAGGTCTACTATCTGTTCTACCCCCATTTGGGGATATGCTGTCTCTTGCATTAACAATCACATTGATCTTCATTGCCTGCTCATACCTGCGCAAACAACTAGAGTTCATAATCATTCAGAGACAGGGCTGCAGCTATACAGCTATAAGTACAAGTAGGATCAGCACACAGACCATATAGCTAACCATGGCTGAGGGTGTGTACAGGGTATGGTTGTGAGGAAGTCAACAGTCATGGAGGGGGGGTGCAGTGTACTCACCACCCCAATCACTCCATAAAACCTTGAGCTTAAGGTGTTGTAATGTCTGGTTTTTGGCCCAGGAAAGGTATTGGGTGAAGGCATTAGTCTTTGCAATGAAGGGGATAGATGACACCATAACTGGAGTAGTCATCAAGGAAGGTGGCAAAGTAGACATTGCCCTGCATCAAAGGTATGTCCATAGGCCCAACAAGATCAGAATGGAGGAGTTGGAGGACACCAGTAGCTCAAGAGACTGAAGGAAGAAAGGGGGCATGATGGGACTTGCCAAGGGTACAGCCATTGCATGTAGAAGAGGGAGGAGAGGAGTCAACAGAGAAGCCCATGACATGTCAAGGGAGATGGGGGGAGATGATGGAGTATGAAAGGTGATAAAGGTGTCAATGCCAGTCATCCAGAGATGGTGTGATGGAGATGGCATTGAGTGTAGAGGGAGAGGAAAGTTCAAGCCAATAGTTCCTGTCCCTGAGGAAACCTGTGCAGTAAGTGATGCCAGAATGGGAAATGACACAATAACCAGAGCTATGGGTGATGGTGAAGCCCAATGTGTCCAGCTTGCTGATAGAAAGGAAATGATGGTGTGCAGTGGGGGCATGTAAGACATTTGATAAAGTCAGTTTGGTGACATTATCACTGTCTCTAGTGGCATCTCATATGATCATTCTAATCCCAAGGCAAGAGATGGAGGAGTTGTCCCTGAGTGCAATTTGATGGAGATGAGGAGAGTAGGAGTGAAGATTGCATTGCTCCAGAGATATGTGATCAGTGCATCTGGAGTCAAGCATCCATAAGACTTTCTCACATCCAGAACAGGAGCATGCCTTGAGTTCCCCAGTACCAGTAGACAACATGTTTACACTAGGCATACTAGTCCCACACCTGTGCTAAGAGCAGCCTATTGGATGGTCTTAGGGATATGTTGAAGGGGGGTTCCTGGTAACAAGATGATGATAATAGATAAGAGTGATGTAATTGAGAGTGATGAAGATCAGGATCGATGAAGTATTGATGAGGAAGATCACTCCAATGATTATACAAGGATCCAGAGTGATGAGGATAAGATGTCTTAGTGATACTTAGTGACTTAGAGATCTTAGACTTAGTTCTTAGGAGGTGAAGCAAATGGGAAGTGAGCTTAGATCAAGTGCAGTATTGAAACATGGGCAAAGTGGCAAACAGCAGATTGAACATCACAGTGTAGAGATAGGCTTGTAAGCCCAGGTGAAGATAAATGAACCAAGAGGACAACAGTCCAGAGGCCTAAAGAGCTAGAGAGATGGTTAGAGATATAGCTGTAAGATGAGAGAAGAGGTGTACCAGATGGTAGATGGTACACAGAGAAAGAGAGAGCTCAGCAACATGCAGAAGTGCTGTAGAAAGATGACAGTACCTGTAAGATGAGAGAAGAGGTTTCCCAGATGGTAGAGGGTACATAGAGAAAGAGAGAGCTGCATGGAGCAGGTATGTCAGAAGAAGGTTGAGAGATACTCACCTCAGCAACATGCAGAAGTGCTGAGGTGAGAAGATGATGAGGTAAAGAAGATATAGTAAGAGCAAGATAGAGTGAAGAGGAGCTCAAACCATAAAGAGAAAAAGAAATAAGGATATGTAAGTATGACCAGCATCATAAGATAGGTAAAAATCAACACACAGTGTAGGAGAATCCCTAGATTGCAAAGTTGACAAGACTGGGTTTTAAGACCACCAGTCTTTCAACTACTTAAACAAAACTGGAGTTCTAAGAATAGTACAAGTTAAAGTTCACAGATCAACAATGATTGTGCAGCAATCAATGAGATCATGTGACCAGAGACATCCATAGTAAACTAAAGTAAAGTAGCCACAAGTGAAATGAGAGATAAACAAAGGCAAATAAAGGCAAAAATGAAATGAGTCCTTGCTAATTGTATAGTAATAGTCCTTAGCAAATAACTGTTATAATAAATGAATAAAAGATAAAAGGATAAGATGCCTTATAGTACTTGGAGCTATGCTCACACTCTAGTATGTAAATACTAAAGTACTATAAGGGAGTCTGTACTAAGTAAAGTGGAGCTAAGCTCACAGCTATAGTAATAATACTATGCTTTATTAGTAAGTAAAATAAGAAAATAAAGAAAAAAGAAAAAAGAAACACATTATGAGGTGCCTAAGCAAGTGCCTCATAACACTATTGTTGGAGTTAAGGTCAAATGCCCAACCCTATACAGGTGCTACTACACTTCATAACAGAGCTACAATACTTTTGTAGCAGAGTTACAACTCTATAGTAGTCATGACAGCTCCACATTGTGCTATTAGCACTTCACTTAGACAAGGCCTGGTAGCTCAGTGGTTAGAGCACCCACCCAGAGTAAGGGAGGTCCTTGGTTTGAACCCAAGCCAAGTCACTATTTTGGCAATTGCACTTTCTATCAACTATGAGTAAGTAGCCACAAGCATGAAATAACCAAGAGGTAAACAAAGACAAACAAAGGATGAGACATAATGAGTCCTTGCTAATCGTATAGTAAAAGTCCTTAGCAAGTGAATATAAATAAATAAATAAAGATAAAGAGATGAGACCATTTATAGTACTTGGAGCTAAACTCATGCTCTAGTATGTTAATACTAAGCTACTATAAAGGTAAGATGATATAGTCCTTACTATAAGTTGGAGCTAAGCTCACACTGCAGTTAATACTACACTTATAGTAAGTAAGATAAGAAAAAGAAATGAGAAAAAGAAAAAGTCCATTATGAGGTGCCAAAGCAAGTGCCTCATAACAATCTCCTTATCATAGATGTCATAGTTGCATTCAGCAGGGGATAAATGAAGATATTGTTGATTTCTACCTACTATGGGATGCTGACCATACTTATACATACTATGTACATTTACCTTTTTCTCCATCTTATCTTGTCTGCCACTGGTCATTTAGTATGCTGGTTGGTTATCACATGCTCTGACCCACCTTCTTCTCCTTTGGGTCATCTGTTTGTCCCTATATCTGTAGCTCCACTCTGACCTTACCTTCACTATACTATATTGTCTCTCCCTTTTCACCCCTACACCTCAGCACTTCTGCCCTGTTGCTGAGCACTCTTCTTCCTCTGTGTACCTCCCCCTTGTCAGGCCACTATTATTTTCCCTATTTTTCTCTTCATTTTTCTCTATTTTCTTATGCCTCTATTGCTATAGATCTTACAATCGCTCCTGATCTATCGAAGCAATTCCCACGGTCATGCATTCTTTCTCTTCGTCTTTATTGGCCAATGACGTGTATGTCATCCAATCTCTGATCTGCCTGTTCTATCTTTAGTTATACTTTGTTTTCTCACCATTACTGCGCATGCTCACCAATTCTTCTCACACCTGCTGCAGAGTATCACCAATCACTCTCACAGTTGCTGCAGAGCCTCAGTCAGCACTGATGCATCCCTTCTATTGTTAGATATGACATCATGACTTTACTTTCTCATTCTCTGGCCCTATACTGTACTACTTGGTCTGTGCATGCTCTAGGATACTATATATACATAGGACTCCTAGCAGTTTATTCCCCAGTTCTGATCATCTGGGATATTCACTAGGTACAGTACTCTTCTCTCTTCTCTTTTACTATACACTAATATATCTGGGATATCCACTAATCAAAGTGTGATTGTCCTTTTTGTTGTTTTAGTTTTCTTCCTCAGCTGTTCAGCTTCAACATAGTGTCAGCCTCACACCTCTCAGATGTATCACCTCTGGACAATAGTCCTTTAGCTTCTTCTTTCCCTTCACACTAGCCTAGAAGCTTACCTCTACATGATTATGGTGTACATTCCATTTGCCTTGATGCCTGTCTTTTGACAGATATGGGGGCAGCTGGAACATCAGCAGAGTGGAGAAGGAGGCATAGATGATGTGGTAAAACATATAGGCCTCAAGGGCCAAGTGCAGGAGCAGCCCACATAATAGAACTCTGCAGAGTGTCAGGCCACTTATTATTTCCCTTATTTTTCTCTTCATTTCCCATATTTTTCCTATATATATATCACCACTGATCCCCTTATCACTCTTGATCTAGTGAAGCAATCTATTCTGTCTTGTACTTATTATTTTAGGATTCATTGGCCAATAATGTGTATGTTGTCTGATCCCCAATCAGCCCAATTACAAAGTACTTATGACTACCTTTCTCACTGTTACTTCAGATGCTCACTCAGCTCTCTCATACTTGCTGCAGAGTATCACCAATCATTTCCACACCTACTGTGGACATCAGTCAGCCTCTCTATGACTGGTTGCTATCTATAGTTTGACTGTGCAGCTGTTGAGTGAAGTCTTACTACTTTGAGCTAGTTACTGTGACATACTTACAGCCACTCTGGTTACAAGCAAAACATAACCTTTCAGTTCAAACTTGCACATGGCCTGCTCTCAACAGGTTATGGGCCCTGCCCAGCCAGTGCAAACTCTTTACTCCACTATTCTCACACTTCTCCAGGCAACTCTGATCTTTGCTATCTCCAACTCAACTCTACTCACACTCCTCACACTCCTCTCCTTCATCACTCCTTCATACTCAGCCTCTGTACCAAAAATCAACATCATCCTCAAAGGATCTGAAGACAAGGATAAGGGACCAGAGAATTCACCTGGGTACATGTAATGGTTCCATCAACTTCTTCTTCCAGTCTCTGCACCTGTTTCTACTCTTTGTATGATTCTGCCCTCTGGATGCTCATGTCAGGCTGTGTTTTAGCAGCATTTATCCTTTTTCATTTTACTTTCTTTACTGTTTTTCTTATTATCTCATTAGATTAGATTAGATTATATTACCATATTATCTTATCTACATCTAATCACATCCACTTACACTCCTTTGGTCTAGACCATGAGGTTATACCATGAGGTTATACCATGAGGTAGCTGCATGGTCAATAGCTTACTGCACTCTCTCTTACTTAGCCTGCCCTATACTTACTGTGCTGGTCTGTGCACCACTCTAGATAGTATGTAGGTCTGCTGTAGATAGCCAATAGATTTTCACTAGTTATGGCTGGATTTCCTCTCCTTTGCTTTATGCTTAAGTCAGAGTGCACCTGGTCTCCCTTCAGGGATATGTAGGACTCTGGTCTTACAGCTTAACTCTGGCTGCTCTGACCACACCTCCCCACACCCTGAAGACCTTGCATCCTATTTGTCTGTCACAGCAGAGTGTTAAATGTCAAAATGCAGGCAACAAGGCAAAGAATAGATAGATCATAATGGGAACAAGATAGGCTTGTGGCCACACAAAGAGCAACAGCTACTAAAGGACTATGGTCCAAAGGTAGAAGAGCATCTGTAAGATAGAGAAGATGTGTACCAGAGGGTAGAGGGTACACAGAA
>QLPN01003843.1:17830-31449 GCA_003314395.1 Albatrellus ellisii
AGAGCTCAGAGAGCAGAAGAGATACTCACCTCAGCACATGCAGAAGTGCTGAGGTGAGACAAAGACAAAGTGAAGAAGATATAGTAAGAGCAAGATAGAGTTTAAGAGGAGCTCAAACCATAAAGAGAGAAGAAATACCAATAAGATGAGATAGAGATAAGTATACTTTGATAAGTAAACAGTGTGATCAACATCATAAGGTAATGAAAAACCAACATTAAACTTGGGGACAACTCCAGCATCTCCTGCATAGGGCCTGGCTCCATCCACCACATAGCTATGGTGGTATGGTTGACATCACACTTTCGGCTGTGCTGCATGTCCCTGCTACAGGGCACCACTTCCTGTCAATCAATCATCTTGACACCCTAGGCTTCACTATCACTCACCAGGGCAGAACATGTGAGGGCCAGATATCTTCTGCTCTGGCTTACTATGCAACAGTAAGTACTGGGTTGAGCTATGACCAGCACTGTCCCTCTTCTCCACAGTGTCACTCCCCCTCTTGATGTTTGGCATGTCTGGTTTGGCCAACTCTCCCAGAATGTTGTCAAATGGATTGTCCCCCCCTCTCAGGTCTCCAGTGTCACAGTTGTGTCCTCATCTTCCCCTTGTTATTGTTGGTTTTTCATTACCTTATGATGCTGATCACACTGTTTACTTATTAAGTATACTTATCTTTATCTCATCTTATTGGTATTTCTTTTCTCTTTATGGTTTGAGCTCCTCTTCAACTCTATCTTGCTCTTACTATATCTTCTTTACCTCATCATCTTCTCGCCTCAGCACTTCTGCATGTGCTGAGCTCTCTATTCTTCTGTGTACCCTCTACCCTCTGGTACACATCCTCTCTATCTTACAGTTGTGCCCTCTCCTCTTGTTCTGATGGGCTTTAGCCCCTCTCTCAATCTCGGTCTGTTCTTGGCTTGATGCCTTGCCCAGATTTCAACAGTGTTTGCTTCCCTTGCTGTGCTGCCCAGTTTCAACAGTTATGAGGCACTTGCTTTGGCACCTTGTAATAGTTTCTCTTTCTTTTCTCTTTTTCTTTTCCTTTATCTTACTTACTATAAGTGTAGTATTAACTGCAGCTGTGAGCTTAGCTCCAACTTATAGTAAGGACTCTATCTCTTATCCTTTACAGTAATATAGTATTCATCTACTTATCTGTGAGCCTACCTCCAAGTACTGTAAAGCACCTTCATCTTTCTTCATTTCTTCCTTATTTATTATAACATTTACTTGCTAAGGACTATCATGTGAGGCTGACACTATGTCAAAGCCAAACAACTGAAGAATGCTAAAACAAAAGGACAATTGTGCTTAGACTAGTGGATATCCCAGATGATCAGAACTGGGGAATAAACCACTAAGAGTCCTAAGTATATATAGTGTGCTGAAGAGCACACAGACCATGCTGTACAGTATAGGGCAGGAGAACAAGAAAGTACAATAATGATGTCATACCTAATAATAGAAAGGATGTGCAAGTGCTGACTGAGGCTCCACAGCAGCTATGGGAATGATTGGTGATATTCCACAGCAGCTGTGAGAAGGATTGGTGAGCATCTGCAGTAATGGTGAGAAAACAAGTTGTAACTAAATATAGAACAGGCTGATCGGAGATTGGTCAACTGGCATGTCATCAGCTAATAAAGACGAACAAGATGAATGCATGACCATGGGAATCGCTTCAATAGATCAGGAGTGATTGTATGATCTATAGCAGTAAAGTCATAAGAAAAATAGGAAAAATGAAGAGAAAAATAGAGGAAATAATAGCAGCCTGACATATCACTATACAATTAGCAAGGACTCATTATACCTTGCCTTTGTTTATCTTTGTTTTTCTCTAGTTCATGTCACACTTGTGGCAACTTACTCATAGCTAACTATGGATGCAACTTGGTCACATGATCTTGTTGATTGCTGTGCAATCATTGTTGATCAGTGAACCTTATTACTTGTACTATCTTTAGAACACTTGATTCTGTATAAGTGGGGACAAGCCTGGTGGTCTTAAACCCCAGTCTTGTCAACATCACAATCTAGGTATTCTCCTATACTGTGCTTGACCTAAACTTGCTTTCAACCTCATATCTTGGACTCCATGTCACCAGGGACAGGCCCAATCAGGTATTGGAGATTGACCAATGTGACTACATCATGGACATGCTGGATAGGTTTGGACTGGCAGACTGTAATTCTGTCACTACACCACTTCCGCCTTTACTACACCTCACCAAGTCTGACTCTCCTTGCCACCCCACTCTCCTTCACACTACCAACAGTTGATTAGATCACTACTCTATGCTGCCATAATATTTCACCCTGACATCTCCTATGCAGTGAACAAGCTGTTGTAGTATATACCTAATCCAACAGATGCCCATCTCTCTGCTGCCATGCATGTCTTGTGCTACCTCAAAGGCTCACTTGACTATTGCCTTCATTATGATGGTCCATCTGCCCTGGGGTTGGTTGGCTACTCTGAATTCAGATTGGGCAGCAGACAAATATGACTGGAGGTCAGTTGGAGCCTAAGTATTTCTCCTTGCAGGAGGTGCCTAGCCTGGTCATCATGCAAATAGCACATGGTCTCCCTCTCCTCTACTGAGGCTGAGTACATGGCACCCTCCCAAGCTGCAGCTCAAGCCAAGTGGATTCAACCCCTGTTGATGGAGATCAGCTTTTGGATTGATGGGGTGATATTGTTGTGTGGAGATAACAAAGGTTCTATTGATATGGCTAACAATTCTGTTACTGGATGAGGTACAAAACACATTGACATATACTTTCACTTCATTTTCCAATGCATCACTGATTCCTCTATTACTTTAGAACACTATCCTTCCTCCTCTATTACTACTGATACTCTTACTAAACATTTAGCCTTCTGATCAATCTGGTCTTGGCTTGGTTAACATGTCCTCCCAGTCAGGGGGGGTGTTGAGTGAAGTCTTACTACTTTCAGCTACTCTGGTTACAAGCAAAATATCATCTTTCAGTTCAAACTCACACATGGCCTGCTCTCAATAGCAGCCTTTGCTAGCTCATTAGCCTGCCCTAGAGTACTGTACTATATATACTGTAGGACTCCTAGTGATATTCCCCAGTTCTGATCATCTGGGATATCTGCTAGGTGCAGTAGTGTCTCATCCTCTCTGTCTTATTTAGCTGATTATATATCTAGGATATCCACTAGTCTAAGTTTGATTGTCCTTTTGTTTTAGCCTTTCTTCAGTTGTTCAGCTTTGACATAGTGATAACAGAAAGGAAGGAGACCACTGCAAGTGGATCCAAGCTAATGTTCTGAGAGGAGAGAATGGTGTGTACAGAAGGAGTACACAAGGAGGAATAGAGCAACAACTATGGAAGACAGGTACTAGATAGAATGGATAAAAGAGAGAGACAAGTTCCCATGCCTCAGCAGAGATAGAGAAGTGCTGAGGTATGTGGGCAAAAAGATGAAGATATAGTAAGATGAGGATAAGGTTAGATAGGGGTCTCAACCATAAAAGTGATAGAGAAGTCATAAGATGGTACAATGCAGGTTAATATAAGGGTTCAGCACATGAACAGTGGCTGAATCCTATGGACCAGAGGTCTTGGGGTGTACTACCAAGATTCATGGTGTGGTCAGAATGCTTCAGATAAGACCAAGGGTTCCCCCCTCTATATTGGAGAGAACTGCAAGGTCCTCAGTAAATCAGAAAGAGCAGGGGACAGATTCAGAGTGTGTGTCTGGCCAAGACACACAATGAGCAGGTAAGAGGGATTCCTATTGCTAGTGACACCAGTAAACTGGGTAGCTAAACAACAAGAGGATAAGCTAAGGTTCTATGGTAATAATGGTGAAACATATATGTACTGTACTAGTTGGGGCAGGCATATAGCCTTCCCTAAATATAAGAGCCAATCAGTCAGTCTGAGACAGTGGGATATAACATAGTATTGTAAAGTATTCTAGGATGAAACAGGAAGGTAATCTGCCAATTGGATCTGATTGAGAATTAGAGAAGATGTAATAAGAGAAATGAAAGAAGTAATGACATCATCAACTACCTGCATGCACTATTGGTATATTTGAGGTAATTGGGTTAAGAGTTGGTCATGCTTATGTAAGCATATACTTTGTTTAATAATGGTGGGTTATATTTAAGATATGTGAAAGCCATAAGAAATCAAGAAAATAAAATAAAGGGAGTGGTAAAGCACACCACCTTGTGTTCATGACAGCTAAGTAATAAAACCATGTGAAATGTCTACCAGTACAGCAAGTAACTAGTGATGGTGATGAGAGCTGCAGCAGGGTGAAGGGGGAATGACAACCACAACCACAACAATGTCTGAGGGGTGTGAGCCATAAGATCCTCTAGATACCAAAGATATAGAGTTAGTGCAATAGAGCAATGCAATAACATGATGTCAAAGTGCAATGAAAGGGAACTGCAATGTGATTTGGATGATGAAGTCTCATGAAGGTGAGATCCAAGACTGCAGGGATGCATAAAATGATTAAGTAGACAACCAAGAGGGAGACAAGGAAAGCAGAAAGAACAACCAGTTCTAAGGCTTAAGGAGATGAGTTAGAGAGAGGGTGAACATCAGAAGTGCTATTCTAATAGAGCACAAGACAGCTATGATACTGGGGGAGACAGTGCACAGACCATGTGTAAGCAGGTGGCTGAGAGGGTGACACAGTAGAACATGAGAAAATGTTCAACATGGGATGCAATGCAGTAAATGCAACAATAATGCAAATATGTATGCAACACAACAATAACACAAACACAGATGCAATGCAACTGATAGCATGACACTGGCACAATAAACATGATCTACAAGAAACACAAGCTTGCTTGACTTGAAGATGCAGAAAAGGGAGAATTGAGAGAGCCTTTTCTGCTTAAGACTTGGATAAGAAAAGGGGGGACAAATCTCAGGGGGGGGGATCTATTCATTTCTGGCAGGTGATAAGCCATATAAATACAAGTCTAGTTCCAAGACTAGAGCACAACAACACCCAACAGAAATTTTACAAACACAGGGTTGATCATAAAGACAAATTGGAATGAGATGTGGAATCCAGAAATAGATACAACTAGTGTAAAAATGAATGAAGTATCTGACTATAAAGGATGAGCATAAGAGGAAAAGTGCCAATCACACCAAAGGATGACTTTGTGACCCATGACTCCATGGTTACTTGTCAGGCCTCAACCAAGTCTTAGCCCATATGTCCTACCAGTACTTCTCATCATTGGCTGAACACTGTTATGAGGCACTTGCTTTGGCACCTCATAACAGATGCATTTTTATTTTATTTTCTTTCCTTTTTTATTTTACTTACTTCTGGAGCATAGCTTTACTACAGCTGTGAGCTTAGCTCCACTCTATTTAGTAAGGACCCTATCTCTTTTCCCTTATAGTACTATAGTATTTACATACTAAGGACTCATCCCATTTCATCTCTGTTTACTTTTGCCTATCTCTCATTTGTTTCATGCTTGTGGCTACTCACTGGTAGTTTACTGCTAAGAGTGGCCTATTGGACAGTCTTAGGGAAAATTTGCAATAATTATACCCCTGGTAACAAGATAGTTGTTATGTGCTTGATATGTGTAATAAATGTCCCTGATGAGTAGGATCAATGATATAGTGATGAGGATGATACCACCAATGACTAAATTATTGAAACATGGGCAAAGTGGCAAATAGCAGGTTGAATATCATTGTGTTGAGATAGGCTTGTGAGCCCAGGTGGAGATAAAAGAGCCAAGGGGACAACAGTCCAGAGGGCTAGATAGACAGCTAGAGAGATAGCTAAAGATAGCTGTGTGATAGAGAAGATGTGTACCAGAAGGTAGAGGGTACACAGAAGAGAGAGAGATCAGCACATGCAGAAGTGCTGAGGTGAGACAAAGACAAAGTAAAGAAGATATAGTAAGAGTAGGATAGAGTTTAAGAGGAGCTCAAACTATAAAGAGAAAAGAAATACCAATAAGATGAGATGGAGATAAGTATACTTAATAAGTAAACAGTGTGATCAGCATCATAAGGTAATGAAAAAACCAACATAAATGAGGATCCAGAGTGATGAGTTTAGGATATCTTAGTGACACTTAGAGTGGCTTAGAGATCTTAGACTAAGTTCTTAAGGTTTAAGCAAGATTAAGGTGAGCTTAGGTCAAGCACAGTTGTAGGAGAATCCCAAAATTGCAAAGTTGACAAGACTGGAGTTTAAGACCACCAGGCTTTCAACTACTTATACAAAATGAGAGTCCTAAGAATAGTACTAGTAGTTAAGGTTCACAGATCAACAATGATTGTGCAGCAATCAACATGATCATGTGACTGAGTTGCATCCATGGTAAACTATAAAGTTAGTAGCCACAAGTGCAAGTGAAACAAGAGATAAACAAAGACAAGATAAGATGAGTCCTTGCTGATTGTATAGTGATAGTCCTTTACAAGTCAAGTGTTATAATAATTAAAGAAGAAGATGAAGAAGCTTTATAGTACTTGGAGTAAAACTCACAGCACAGTATGTAAATACTGTAGTACTATAAGAGAAGATGAGATTGAGTCTGTACTATAAGTTGGAGCTAAGCTCACAGCTGTAGTATGTAGATACTACACATATAGTATGTAAGAGAAATGAAAATGAAAATGAAAAAATGAAAAGAAACCATTATGAAGTGCCTAAGCAAGTGCCTTGTCATATTTACTATGGATGCAAATTTTAATTACTTGTACTATCTTTAGGACACTCCATTTTGTGTAAGTGGTTGAAAGACTGGCAGCCTTAAACCCCAGTCTTGTCTGTTGATGTGCAGGTGCTTAGTAATATCCTCCTTCCTTTTTGGTTTGATACTGTACACACACATGTTGGATCTGCTTTGATCTTATCAGATCTTGTTATTGCTCATCTCTCCCTCTTGACACCCACAGCCCACACTTATTAGTAAGCATGGTCTGTGCATGATCTCTGATTGTATATCAGTAGCTAGATAGCATCTTAGAATCTAAGCAGACATCTTCTCTCCTCCCTTCTTAGGAGTGTCTGACCAGTCTTTTCTGCATCCACTTCAATACCCTCCTTTTGCACTCCAAAATGGAGTTTGCTCTTTTGTTCTTTGTTGTTCTCTCTTCAGCCTTCATTGGCCTTTGTGCCATCTTTCTCATAGTCTGGCACATCCTCCCACCATGCATCCAGGCCCTTCTCCCAGTCTGATCATGCCTCTGTCACCTTCGCTGCTGCACCACATCTCCTGTGCAACAACACATACACTAGTGCACACATACTTACACAAGTCTCACAGTCCATACTTCTCTGGTCCATGTGTTACAATACTTTCTATAAGTAGCTTGTAGTGACACTGTATAATATTAAGAACTATTCAAGTTCCCTCTTCACACATGACCTGCTCTCTGTGAGGCTGACATTTGTCAGCAAGGTCACACAATATAAAGGAAGAAGGATAAGGGCTAACACTTGAGATGTATCACACTTAACAAACAGATATCTCAGATGTATTCAGCTGAAGAGAGAGTACAGTACAAGTACTCTATATATACTAAAGGGAACCTGTGCACAGACCATGTATATACTGTAGGGCAGGTGTATTGTAAAAGAATGCACAGCATTCCTGTGAAAGATCAATAAGCATCTTGCACAGCATCAGTAAGGATGTGCAGCATCTGTGGGAAGCTCTGTAAGCAACTGTGGGGATATGTGTCACAATTGTATAGTAAGCAGGCCAATGACAGAATGAAGATGAGTCATAGATAATCATGATAAGATCTACTGATAGTCTGATAAGATATATCATGTAGATCTTGAGTGATAATAGTAAAAGAAATTGTAAAAATAACAGAAAAATTGTACATCCTGACACTCTCATCATTGTCAACTTCACAATCTAGGGATTCTCCTATGTCAAAACAGGCACAGGGATGTGCACAGCAGATAGATCATAGGCAGATAAGATAAGGTTTGAAGCCACAGTAATTTTAGAGGGAGTAGCCAGAGGACTAATGTCCATAGGCAAGACATCTGAAGAGAGATCAGAAAGAGGCATATGCAAAAGGGGCAGTATGCAGAAAGACAGAGTGACTGTGCCAAACCAGGTAGTTGTCAGATAGATGATGGGGAGTGCTCAAAGAGTTACATACCTCAGCAAGAGTAGAAGTGCTGAGGTAGTATGGCAAAGGAGCAGAGAAGATATAGTAAAGAGGACTCAAAATTGGAGAGGAGTCTGAATCATACATAACCAGGAGATGTCCCAAAAGGGAAAGATAAGAATCTATTAATGATGAATGAGTCAATGCAAAAATAGCAGCTTAGATAGTATATCCAGTGTTGTAAAGTGGACACAAATTTCAACATCCTACACTGCACTTGACCTAAGCTCATCTACTACTCACTTCAAGCCCTCAGAACTAAGTCTAAGATCTCTAAGTCACTAAGCATCACTAAGACATCCTATACTCATCATCCTGGATCCTCACATCTGTCAGGCTTTGATTTATTGGAGCATTTAGCCTTTTCTTTTACTTTCTTTTACTTTTCCTTTAGATTAGATTAGATTAGATCTTCTTTCCTTTCAGTCCATCAGATCTAATCTAGATCTTTATCTACTTACCTTCTTTTACTGCTTCTCTTCTAGGTGCACCCATGCTGTGCATGATGTCATAGTATACTGCGGGTATTTACTGTAGCACCTGCCCTAGAGTACTGCGCTGGTCCATGCACACTTTCCTTTAGTATATAGGTAGCTGTAGTATTATCAATATACTCCAGCTTGTTATGGCTGGCTTATCCTATTCTTTGGAGTGATCCTTAGTCTAGTGCACGCCGGTCTCCCTTACAGGGATATGTAGGACATCCATCTTACAACATCATCATTGGAGTGATCTTCCTCATCAGTACCTCATTGATCCCAATCTTCATTGTGCTCAACTACATTGCTCTCATCTATTATCATCATCTTGTTACCAGGAACCCCCCTTCAATGTATCCCTAAGACTGTCCAATAGGCTGCTCTCAACAAACACAGTCCTCTGTTCCAGTGCCAAAGCAATAGCATGATTGATGTGACTGTGGATTATTATTGCATGCAGCATGTTAATGTTGCTGTATTCATCTGATGTTGTCTTCTGTTGCTACATGTGTGTGATGCTCATCAGCAGACAAGATAATAGAAGGATCTGTTGAGAAGCACCAGTGCCAAAATAGTGACTTGGCTTGGGTTTGAACCAAGGACCTCCCTTACTCTGGGTGGGTGCTCTAACCACTGAGCTACCAGGTCTTAGTTAACTAAAGTGCTTTTAACATGATGTGAAGCTGCACTATGGCTAGTTCCTGTCTAGGAGAGATAGACAGGGGAGTTTAGCTCATAGGCACATGGTTGGGTATTTGACCTTCATCTTCAACAGGATCTAAATGTACTCAATATGTAATAGGTATGAGAAGTGTCCTGAGATACAGAAATCAACAATAAACCCTTACTGAGATAAGCCACTAGATGCCACTTGTCATTGAGATGAAGTTGAGACAAGACTGTGCCTGTAGCATATCAAGAGCCATCAGCTTCAACCTTGAACTGCTGTTGAGCCTGTGTCAGAATGTACTCATTTTTCTTTGTACAACTTCTTTTACTCTTATTGCATAAGATCTACTAGAGATATCCATCTGATCTTATCAGATCAATAGTATATCTTATCATGATTAATCTATGACACATATATGTTTAGTCATTGGGCCACTTACTGTACCATTATGACTACATTTCTCACAGACACTTACTGATACTATGCAATGCTGTGCATTGCTTACTGATACTTCTCACAGATGCTGTGCTCTTAGTTACATATGCCTGCCCTACAGTGACAGCACATGGTCTGTGCACTGATCCTCTTAGTATGAATAGGGCACTTCTGTTGTACATAGTTCTTTAGCTTTATACATCTGAGATATCTGCTACACAGCATGACTCATCTTAAGTGTATTGTCTCAATCCTCTCACCAATCCCCTCTCACAGTTGTGACCTCACTGTCCAAGTGTGTGCCTCACAGCCTGCAGGAAGGCAAGGACAGGTCCAGAACAAATTGCCTCTTGTAAATGTGTAATGGCAAGTTGTTGAGCTTCATCCCAGTGCCATTTGAAGTCTTTCTGCATAAGTTCATTCAAGGGTTTAGTGATGTTGGAGAACCTGAGAATAAAACATCAATAGAGGCTGCAGAATCCTAACAATGAGTAAATGTCATGAAGATTTTGGGGAATAGGCCATTCTTTGATACCCTGTACCTTGACTAGATCCATCTCAATCCTGTCATATTCAATCCTGAGACTGAGGAAATTGATAGAAGTCTTTTCAAATTCACATTCTTCTGATTTCAGATATAATTTGTTTTCAGTGAGTATCTGGAAGACTTCATGAATGGCTTTGCAATGTCCCTTAATAGTGGCAGTAAAGATGAGAATATTATCCATGTAAGCCACCACAACACCTCTGGAAATCAGGCTGCAGAAAAGGTGGCTCATCATCTGGAAGGTGGCAGGACTATTGCAAAGACCAAAGAACATAACCAAAGGCTCAAATAAAAAACCTTCATTAGTGATGAAGGCTGCATTCCATTCATCACTGTCTGCTAGGATTCAGTACACATTTAACAACCAAACACCTATAGACAAGACTGGAGGAACTCTGAGAAGGACACAAGACAAACTGGATGTGGTTCAGGATGAAACAGTGAATCATACAGATTGACAAGGAGTATACAAGAGGTTGAGAACTGGTACATATGACAAGCCTTTAAGTAGTACAAAAGAAGATAGAGAAATGGAAGACAAAAATAGGAAACATACAGCACAGTGTAATACCATTGTTATAGGGTTGAACCTATATAGTTGTATAACATGGCATGAAACCATTGCTATAGGGTATTCCTATAACACATATTTGAAGAGTGTAAGTAAAATGAAGAGAAATCAAACTGAATCCTGACACTGTCTTTGATCATCATATCATTGAATTGGCAATAATCTTGTGCTAGATGAAGTAGTGTTGCCACAGCTAAAGCCACTTGTTTTCAGAAAATGTGGATAGCATGCTAGATAAATTTTCTTTACTATGACTCATTGATATGTGCTGTGGCAGGGTGAAGGGGAATAACAACCACAACCACAACAAGTCTGAGGGGTGTGTTGTAAGATCTTCTAGACACCAACAGGTAGAGATTTAGTTGTTTATAGGGCAATGTGATAATGTGACATGACTGAGCATCAATAGGGCAATAAAACAAAACACAACACAATACAACAATCCAGGGATGTTGT
The DNA here is from genome assembly GCA_003314395.1 of Albatrellus ellisii. Taxonomy (NCBI): domain Eukaryota; kingdom Fungi; phylum Basidiomycota; class Agaricomycetes; order Russulales; family Albatrellaceae; genus Albatrellus; species Albatrellus ellisii. Next base: position 29,173 of record QLPN01003843.1, read on the forward strand.
GATGAGCATCACACACATGTAGCACCAGAAAACAACCATCAGTGAAATCAGGCAAACACAGCAACATTAATGCCCCACATGTGACAATCATCCACAGTCACATGAATCACACATTTACTGAGGTGCCAGAATACAGGACTGGGTTCAGCCAATGAGGAGCAGGACTGATAGGACATATAGGCCAAGGCTTGGTCAAGGCCTGCCATAATAACCATGGAGTCACAAGTCATGAAGTCAGCATTTGGTGTGATTGGCACTTTTCCTTTTTCACTCATCCTTTATAGTATAATACTTTGTTTCTCACATCTAGACTCCACCTCATTTCCAATCATCCCTATGATTGATCCTGCATTGTAAATTATCTATGTTGTTTTGTTGTGCTCCAGTATTGGAGCTAGACTTGTATTAGATGACTCATCATCTGCCAGAAAATAATAGATTTCCCCCCACCCACAATGTGCCCCCCCTCTGTTGAAATATGGGCAAATTGGCTGTGAGGTGCATGCTAGGCAGTGAGGTCACAATCAAAAGAGAGGGGAATTGGTGAAGGACTGAGACAATACACCTTAGAATAGTCATGCTGTATAGCAGACATCTCAGATGTATAAAGCTAAAGAACTATCTACTACATGAGACTCCTTATATACTACAAGAGTCAGTGCACAGACCATGTGCTGTCACTGTAGGGCAGGTGTATGTAAATAAGATGTGCAGCATTGCACTGCATCAGTAAGTGTCTGTGTGAAATGTAGTCATAAATGTATAGTAAACAGCCCAATGGCTAAATGGACATGAGTCATAGATAATCATGATAAGATCTACTGATGATCAGATAAGATGAGATAAGATATCTCTAGTAGATCTTGAGCAATAAGGATAAAAGAAATTGTAAAATGAAAGGAAAAATAAGTACGTTCTGACAGTGGCAAACAGCAGATTGATCATTAAAGTGTAGAGATAGGCTTGTGAGCCCAGGTGAAGATAAATGAGCCACACAGACAACAGTCCAGAGGCCTAGAGAGCTAGAGACATAGCTGTAAGATAGAGAAGATGTGTACCAGAGGGTAGAGGATACACAGAAGACAGAGAGAGCTCAGCACATGCAGAAGTGCTGAGGTAAGACAAAGACAAAGTGAAGAAGATATGGTAAGAGCTAGATAGAGTTTAAGAGGAGTGCTAAGAGTGGCCTATTGGATGGTCTTAGGGAAGGTCTGATATGATAATACCCCTGGTAACAAGGTAGTTGATATGCGCTTGATATGTGTAGTAGCTGTTCCTGATGACAATGAAGAGAGGGATCAATGAGATAGTGATGAGGATGATATTGCCAATGACTAAATGAGGATCCAGAGTGACGAGTTTAGGATGTCTTAGCAATGCTTAGGATGACTTCGAGATCTTAGACTTAGTTCTTAGAGTGAAGTGAGTTTGTTAGTGAGCTTAGGTCAAGTGCAGTATAGGAGAATCCCTAGATTGCAAAGTTGACAAGACTGGGGTTTAAGACCACAAGTCTGTCAACTATTTATACAATACTGGAGATCTAAAGATAGTATCCATAGTTAAAGTTCATGGATCAATGATGATTGTGCAGCAATCAATGAGATCACATGACTAAAGATGCATCCATGAAGTATAGTAAGTGGCTCAGCCACAAACACAAAATAAACAAGAGGTAAACAAAGATAAACATAAGTGAGAAAAGAGAGTCCTTGCTAATTGTATAGTAATAGTCCTTAGCAAGTAAATGTTATAATAAATAAATAAATAAAGGAAAAGATAAGTCTTTATAGTACTTGGAGTAAAACTCACAGTGCAGTAATGGATACTGTAGTACTATAAAGAGAAAAAGGGAATAGAGTCCTTACTAGGTAAAGTGGAGCTAAGCTCACACTTGTAGTAATAATACTACACTTTACTAGTAAGTAAAGATAAAGAAAAAAGAAAAAGAAAAAGAAAAAGAAAAAAAGAAAACAGTTACAAGGTGCCAAAGCAAGTGCCTCATAACAAGGAGCTCAAACCATAAAGAGAAAAGAAATACCAGTAAGATGAGATAGAGATAAGTATACTTAATAAGTAAACAGTGTGATCAGCATCATAAGGTAGTGAAAAACAAACACCCTCTCCCATCCAAGTCTCAAAGCAAAAAAGTGCTCTCTGTTGGTTTTTCACTACCTTATGATGCTGATCACACTGTTTACCTATTAAGTATACTTATCTCCATCTCATCTTATTGGTATTTCTTTTCTCTTTATGGTTTGAACTCCTCTTCAACTCTAT